>JANAVB010012363.1:0-67307 GCA_029216955.1 Iris pallida | reverse complement strand
AGACAATGTTTCCAGCAACAACACCCTAAAGAAGGTGATGTTGTATTACGAGAATCTAAAGAGATTTCGTAATATTCTCGAAGGCAACAGAACCGTATAACTTCTAAAGAGAAGCGACGGTATTCTCGAAGGCACAGAACCGTATAACTTCTAAAGAGAAGCGACGGTATTCTCGAAGGCAACAGAACCGTATAACTTCTAAAGAGAAGCGACGGTATTCTCGAAGGCAACAGAGGAAGAAGAAAGCCTGCTGGGGTGAAAGATCACCGGCGCTCAAAGCTATATCCGCCTTACGGACAAGCCTCCAGGAACCAGCAAGTTCGAAGAGAACTTTAGAACGCTGGCCAAAATGTCGACGCTCCTCGAATAGCAGCAGCACTTCTCTCTCTCTCCGGAAATTCTCTGATTATTTTCTGTAACCTTAGAGAGAGAGATGCTTCTGATATTATAGGCACGAGATGGGCTTTTCAAATTCTGAATGCACGCCCTGGTTTAATGCCAGATCCAGATTTTCTGGATCTGAGCTATTTCCGGATCTGAGTCCACAAGACCCGCGGACGTTACATAATTTGAATGGCCTACTCGACCCGCTCGACCCGCTCGACCCGTACGACCCGTACGTCCCGTACGCTCAGTACGCTCAGTACGCCCCGTACGCCACGCAGGCCGCGCAGAGGCTCGCGCACGAGCGCAACTAAAGCGCACAATGCGCCTAGCGACGAGCTGTCGTGCTAAGTGCAAAGTGCCATCAAAAAGCCACATTAAGCCTCAAAAGCCCATTAGCCCAAGCCCAAGTCCGAGCCCGAGCCCGAGTCCGAGTCCGAGTCCGAGTCCGAGTCGCTAAGCCCCTTCGGGCTTAGCTCCAATCTATTTTCATTTTGGCCAAAAGTTGGTTTCTTATTCTCACCTCTATATAAATCCCCCCACATGGCACCCTCCATTGGGCCTCAACCCATGTGCATCTCTCTATTCCTTCATAAGTAATATATAGAGATACATATTGGTATGATTTTCCGATGTGGGACTATCTTTTAACAATAGAATGTTGTGAACACACACAACACATAGAATAAAACACCAACAATCCCCCATATCTCTATATAATGAGTTAAGCGTTCCACATAATAACTGTCCATTATGCATTAGGATAGATGTCGCTGACGACTTGAATCTTCCCGCATGGGTTGAACACAGTATGATACAAGAATGGACTACGCCTTGAATTCTACCACAACTGTAATTTTTCCACTCACATAATGTAGTTATCTGTGCTTCTGGCTGCACATTAAAGGCCTTGTGCCAGCCTGGATTTCAATGTATGTATTTTGGACGTCTACAAATTTACCCTCAAGAAACGGCCTATTTTTCTGTCCATACATTATAGGTGAGTTCTTTATTAAGGACATGGCATGAAGCGTCCAACGCTTCCTTTGCGGTGCTACGCCGCTATGACATGGCCTTAAGCCGAGGACCTTACCCCGAATCACCGGGAACCTCATCGTAGTGTCATACTACCCGTAGCATGAGGTCTAGCCCCTTTGTAGTGCCAAACTACCCAGCATGAAGCCTTACGCTTCTGTGCGGTGTTACGCCGCTACGACATGGCTTGCAAGGCCGAAGCTTTATCCCTAGCCAGGTTTACCTCATTGTGGTGTCGTGCCACCCGTAACATGAGGAACACCTCCTCTTTGTAGTGACTACATCCCTCTTTAATTCAATATACAGCATTAGGCCAACTGCCTATTTGCGGTGCTACGCCGCTGTGACTTGGCTAACATAGCCGAGGATTTACCTCTTTCGAGAACCTCATGGTGGAGTCACCGTCACACATAGCATGGAGTCACACTCCTTGTAGTGCTGTGCTACCATGCTTCCTTAAAGCATAACAGACCTTCACTCAGTCTGAGAACTCATTAAGGCATTATGCCATCCTTCCCACAGGATCAATTTTCTGTAGAAAATTCATAGTAGACAACAGTGGTTCTGGTCCGAAATCCTTCCATGTTCCGCAGAACAAGTACCCACTGTTAACTAATATTTTTTCAGTCAATAGTCCTCCCTTGAATCAAAAAATTAGATATCTGGTAGATTTCTCTTTGAACCAATAACATAAAATTTATTGATAGGATTATAATGACCAATATTAGAATGCCTTCAAACCCATCTTCCTTGCTGTGTCCTCGACCAGCTGTCGTTTGAGGCCTTTCGTGAACGGATCCGCCAGGTTCTCCTGACTCCGAACATCGATCACTGCAATAACGCCTCGTTTGATGAGATCGTTCACTGCTCTGTGCTTTAACCGCACAGTCCTTCTTTTCGTTAAAGAGTTCATTTGATGCTACTGCGCTGCGCCTGGTTGTCACAGTATATCGAGATTGCCGGTATCTGAGCTCCAAACCACTGGAAGATCATACATGAGCTCCCGAAGCCACTCTGCTTCATCTGCAGCAGCATCCAATACAAAGAATTCAGATTCCATGGAGGAGCGAGATAACATTGTCTGCTTCTTCGATTTCCACGATAAGCAGCTCCGCCCAAGACGAATATGAATCCACCTGTAGAATACTCGCTCTCCACCTCTGAACACCAGCTAGCATCACTGAAGCCTTCCACTACTGACGGATCTCCGCTGTAGTATAGTGTAAATGTCTGAGTCTTTTTTTAGATATCTCATAACACGCTTCACAGCGTTCCAGTGTTCAACGCCTGGGTTTGCTAGTGAACCGACTCAGCATTCCCACCGCAAAAGCTATGTCAGGCCTTGTGGCAGTAGTAGCGTACATCAAGCTTTCGATGACGCTGGCGTACTCCAATTGCTTGACGCTTTCTCTCGAATTTGGCTCCAGCTTCTGATCACTCCGGTACGGTGTATCAATTATAGGAAGATCTTGATACCCGTATCGAGTGAGCATTTTCTCAATGTAATGAGATTGTGACAGTGCTATTCCCGTGCCTGTCCGGATGATCTTGAGCCCCAAGATAACATCGGCATCCCCAAGTCCTTCATACTGAACTTGGTCGAGAGAAATTTTTTTTGTCTCTGTGACACAGCTTAAATCCGTACCTAGGATTAGCATGTCGTCAACGTATAGACAAACGATAACTCTCTCCGTCAGCAAACTTAGTATAGACACTTGTCTGTTTCACTGACCTTGTAGCCATTTGACCTTATCACTTTGTCAAACTTCTCATGCCACATTTTGGGGGCTTGTTTCAAACCATACAGAGACTCATCAACTTGCAGACTTTGTCTTCCAGACCTCTGACGACAAAACCTTCTGGTTGTTGCATGTAGATCTCTTCTGTCAGCTCGCCATTAAGGAATGCCGTTTTCACATCCATCTGATGTATCACTAGTTTGTGTATTGCTGCTAGAGCAATTAACAATCTGATGATTGTCATCCGAGCTACTGGAGCATAAGTATCAAAATGTCGATCCCCTATTTCTGAGCAAACCCTTTGGCCACTAGCCTGGCCTTGAATTTGTCGATGGTTCCATCTGCTTTCATCTTCTTCTTGAAGATCCATTTGCATCCGATGGGTCTTGCTCCTTCTGGCAGGTCAACTAACACCCATGTATTGGAGGTGATTGAGTCAATCTCATTGTCTATCGCCTCCTTCCAGAATACAACATCTCTGGTCTTCATCGCTTCATCATAGGTAAGCGGATCCGCTTCCACATGATAAGTGACGAAGTCATCTCCGAAGTCTTTCGGCCTCCTTACTCGCTTAGTTGACGGCTCAGCGAGTTCTGGTTCAACTGGTGTCTCTTCGACAATAGCTTCTTCTTGGACTACTGGTTCTTTAGGACTTCTGTCTGCTTTGCACTCTCATCATTCTCCAGAAGATCCCGAGAACAATATTTTTGTGCCTTGCAAACTTGTCTTCAAAATATTCAGCATCGCGAGATTCAATGATGATTTGATTCTATATCAAGGAATCTCCGAGCATCACTCTTTTCGGCATAACCCAAGAAGATAGCCTTAGTGGTCCTAGTCCCCAGCTTCTGAATCTTCAGATCTGGAAGCTTCACGTAAGCCAGACACCCCCACACTCGAATGACATTCAAGTTAGGTCTGACTTTGAACCAGAGTTCATGAGGTGTTATGTCCGAAGTTGCATACGGTACTCTATTGAGAATGAAAGTAGCCGTTAATGCAGCTTCTCCCCAGAAGCTCTTTGGAAGACCCGCAGTCAACAGCATAGAGTTCATCATCTCTGTCAACGTTCTGTTCTTCCTTTCTGCTACTCCGTTGGATTGAGGAGAGTACGGAGCCGTCGTCTCATTTATGATTCCATGTTCTTTACAGAATGATGAGAAATCATGAGACCGATACTCCCCGCCTCGATCACTCCTTAGCCTTTTGAGTTGTTGTCCAGTTTGCCGTTCAGCCTCGGCCCTGAACTCCTTGAACTTCTCGAATGCTTCGTCTTTAGACTTGAGCAGGTAGACAAAAACATACTTTGAGAAGTCATCGATGAAAGTAATAAAATACTTCATCCCGGCTTTTGTAGAGAATTGCTTGAAATCACAGATATCTGAGTGAACCAACTCCAGAAGATCTGTGCTTCGATGGACCCTGTGAAAGGGTTTCCTTGTGATCTTCGTCTGAGAACACACTTTACATTTCTCTACCTTATCCCCACACTTGGAGATAAGTCCTAGGCTAGACATCTTGTTAATCCTTTTACAATGAACATGTCCTAGCCTATTATGCCACAACTCAAAAGAATAGTTCAAAGTAGAAATAGCATTAATATCATTTTTCTGGGTTAGAACAAGCTGAATTTTGTACATTCCTTCAGTGTGGAAAGCTTTTCCGAAGAATGTACCCTTCTTGGACATCACCATCTGGCCAGCATTGATGTCCATCCTCAAGCCTGCGTTACAAAGCAGGCTTCCAGAGATCAGGTTCTTAGCAATTGCAGGAACATGCTTCACTCCTTGAAGCGTCAGAGTGTTCCCCGATGTGAGTTTCAGCTCCACCGTCCCGATCCCCAGTACTTCAGCTTGTGCCTAGTTTGCCATTATGACTTTCTCGGAAGTTGGCTCATAGGAGTCGAACCATTCCTTGTCTGAACAGACATGACATGTCGCACCAGTGTCTATCCACCAGTCCGAGTCAACCCCCACATTTGCAACCTGCGCTATCATTGCAACCAGATTAGTAACCAAAGAAACCTTACTAGGCTCACCTTTTTCTGGTTCCTTGCAGTCACTTTTGTAGTGGCCCTTCTTGCCACATTTGTAACAAGTCACATGGGACTTGGACTTCTGATTCTTGAATGAAGGACTCTTCACTTTCAGATTAGTGAAGTCCTTCTTCTTCTTGTGAGGAGAAGCCGCCTACTTCCCCTTGTACTCTCTGGTTTGGACCAGATTTGCTTTCGCCAGTTGTTTGGACAGAGAATCCATCTTCTGTTGAGAGCGCATCTCGTCTTCAACATGGATCTCTTGCAGGAGATCTTCCATACATATGTCCAGCTTCTTGCGGTGCATCCTTGCATAGAAGTTGCTCCAACCCGCAGGAAGTTTAGAGACGATTCCTCCAACGACAAACTTGTCGACAAGAGGCATCTTCTCGTCATCCAACTTTTGGCGCAGCTTCAGAAACTCCTTTACTTGGGGCAGCATAGCCTTCTCATCTTCGAAGGTCCACTTGTGGTATCTTTCAACCAAAAAGATCTTGGACCGATTCTCGTCATCTTCGTACAATTTCCCCAAGGAGTCCCAAATCTCTTTGGCAGAATTCTTCTTGGAATAGGACTCTGCCAGAGAGTCTTCCATGCTATTGAGAATCAACAGTTTACAGATACTATTTTCTCTAATCCATTTTGCCTGCTTGGACTTAGCAGCTGCAATAACTTCTGCGGTTCTGGTTGTTGGAACGATCGGTTCTTCCTCATTCAGCACGTGATCAACTTCCACGAGTTGAATGTTTAAGGTTACTTTCCGTTTCCAGATTTGGAAATGTTCGCCGTCGAATTTCTCCAACTTGTTAAAGTCGGTATTGACGAGCGATGCACGTGAGTTATCCATCTTTTCGATATAGCTTTGAGATTGTTAGTCCCTTGGCGAACAATCGATAGAAAAACACGAGTTCAAAAACAATTGTAAAGACAATGTTTCCAGCAACAACACCCTAAAGAAGGTGATGTTGTATTACGAGAATCTAAAGAGATTTCGTAATATTTCTCGAAGGCAACAGAACCGTATAACTTCTAAAGAGAAGCGACGGTATTCTCGAAGGCAACAGAACCGTATAACTTCTAAAGAGAAGCGACGGTATTCTCGAAGGCAACAGAGGAAGAAGAAAGCCTGCTGGGGTGAAAGATCACCGGCGCTCAAAGCTATATCCGCCTTACGGACAAGCCTCCAGGAACCAGCAAGTTCGAAGAGAACTTTAGAACGCTGGCCAAAAATGTCGACGACTCCTCGGAATAGCAGCAGCACTTCTCTCTCTCTCTGGAAATTCTCTGATTATTTTCTGTAACCTTAGAGAGAGGAGATGCTTCTGATATTATAGGCACGAGATGGGCTTTTCAAATTCTGAACGCACGCCCTGGTTTAATGCCAGATCCGGATTTTCTGCATTCGCTGTCGTGCTAAGTGCAAAGTGCCATCAAAAAGCCACATTAAGCCTCAAAAGCCCATTAGCCCAAGTCCGAGCCCGAGTCCGAGTCGCTAAGCCCCTTCGGGGCTTAGCTCCAATCTATTTTCATTTTGGCCAAAAGTTGGTTTCTTATTCTCACCTCTATGTAAAATCCCCCCACATGGCACCCTCCATTGGGCCTCAACCCATGTGCATCTCTCTATTCCTTCATAAGTAATATATAGAGATACATATTGGTGTGATTTTCCGATGTGGGACTATCTTTTAACAATAGAATGTTGTGAACACACACAACACATAGAATAAAACACCAATATATATATATATATATATATATATATATATATATATAATGAGAATAAATCTATTTCTGGTTGATTCGGCTACAATCTTTCTCTCTTTCACATTTATAACAAAATTCATGATAATATTTTGCCAGTTTTTAAAGTGCATAATAGCATGTTGCTAATTTTTAAAGCCCGTGATATTTTAGGTGGAAATTAGCCTGAAAGGCTAATCCCGCTCCTGTCCTCCCAAATCAATCCCTCTCTCTTTCCCGCCCAAATCTTTTTTTTTTTCCCAAACCCCCAAAAATGAAAATCTCCGAACTCTCGCCGGACCTCCACCCAGCAACCACCACGACGACCACCACCGCCACGTCCACCATCATCTCCGAGATCGAGTCCGCCGTCAAATCCCTCGAGTCCCTCTCCTCCTCCCCCGAACCCCCGGCGGAGAAATCCACCGAAGCCCTCTCCTCCTCCCTCCGCCGCTCCCTCTCCTCCCTCTCCCCTTACCTCCCCCTCCCCGATCCCACCAACCTCATCCTCTGGAAGCTTGCCTACCGCCTCTGGAACGCCTGCGTCGACCTCTCCAACTCCGCCGGAGGCCGCACCCGCATCCGCTCCGCGGACCTCCGCCAGGCCGCCTCCGACCTCCTCCTCCTCGCAGGCGCCCCTTCCTCTGTCCCCGACCCTGACCTCAAGTCTGCCTCCTTCCTCCACAAGACCGGCCTCGTCTGGCACGAAGCTCAAAACTTCCCCCGCGCTGCCGACTGCTTCGAAAAAGCCACCAACCTCATCTCCAACAACAGAGGTGGAGAGGAGAGGAGGAAGCTGGCTCTCGATGTCAACCTCGCGCGGTCGAGGACCGCATGGGAGGCCTCCGACCGCAACCTTGCCATCGCGCTCCTCAACCGCTCCAAGAATCTTCTGTCCCGCTCCCTGGAAGAATACAAGGAGTTATCGGAGCAGTTCCTCCAGTTCGGCAAGCTCGATCTTACCAAGAATGTGCCGGATGCAGGGAAGCTAATTGACGAGGCTCTCGATATCTGCGAGCAAGGGATTTTGGCAGCGTCTAATAATCCAAGCGCGGAGGATCTTGAGTGGCTGAAAGAGAAATGCTTGCGGTTTCTCGCAGCGGAGAGGCTTCAGTTCGAGGACTACGAGGGGGCTTTAAAGTGTATTCTTATGATGAGGAAGAAGGAGAGGGGAGGGAGGGAGCACCCGAGTGTGGGGTTCATTGCAATGAAGTCATGGATAGGGCTGGGGAAGGTCGTGGAGGCAGAGAGGGAGCTGGAGGGGATGATGGGGAACGAGGATGTGCCGGAGAATGTGGTGGTGTCCGCGGCAGAGAGGTTCCTGTCGGCGGCCGGGGTTGAGAGGGCCAAGGGGGTGATGGTGGGGCTGGTGAGGAGGTGCCGGGGTGGGGGACCCGCCGTAGCCGTGCGGGTGGTGAGGCGGGTCGCCGAGGGGGGATACGGAGGAGGGAGGGTGAAGGTGGTGGCAGAGCTGGCGTCGGATGAGCGGGTGGTCGCGCTGTTCGAGGGAGGGAAGGCCGCCAAGGAGTGCAGCAACATGCATGCTCTACTATGGAACTGGTAAGAAAAATTTATGAAATTTCTCATTAAATTGAACTTTGAGGAATATGTAACATAAATTTAGGGGGTGTTTGTTTTTTTCACTTATAAGTGGCACCACTTACTATTGTTGTTTTGGCCTTAAGCACTAGAAACATAGTCCCACATTGCCTAGACCAAATGACTTGTATCTCTATATATAAGCTTGTTTGTGTTTAGAGATGCACATGTGGTGTGGAGTGGCACATGAGTGTCATGTGGGGGTGTTTTTCTAGTGGTAAGAAGGCTAACCCAACAAATTAAATATTAATGTTTTTTGTCATGCTCTTGGAATTTATTCCATTGGAGCCAAGCTCCGTAGCGGGAGCTTAGCGACTCGGACTCGGACTCCTGGGCTCATGAGGCGTAATGTGACATTTTGTTGGCGAACTTTGCACTTAGCACGTCAGCATCGTCGCTAGGCGCATAGTTGGCACGGTGTGTGCGTTTGGTTCAATTAGCGCAATTGGCGCAGTTAGCGCAGATGGCGTGCACTGTGTGCCAATTTGCACCGTCGTGTCTGTTCACGTTCTGAACAGTTGTGAAACAGTTCCGTCTTTCACGGACACGTTCCGAACGTTTCGTTAACTGGACGGTTACTGGACTGACACTATATATGTTACTCTCTTCTCTTATTCGTGGAGTTGATAATTTCCTTACGAAATTTTCAGAGTTCAGAGCAGAGAAGAGAGAAACATAGAATGAGTCTGTGCCATCCGAGGAGTCAGAAGATCAGAGTGTTCCATAAGTTCTTTTCTAAATTTGCTGGTTCCTGGAAGCTGTTCGTGTGGGACGAATCAAGCTTTGAGCGCCGGTGATCATTCACCCCAGCAGGCCGTTCTTCTGTTAATCTCTTCTTTACTTTTATCTCGTTCTGAACGAGATCTTCTATTCATCTCTTATCCACGAAATCTTCTCTGATCTAATCAGAAACGTTTTGTGGACTTTCATCGCTGATGTTACGAAAATCATTTGTACCTTCTTCGAAGTGTTGCATTTGATTTTATCTCTCTGAATCCTTCGGGATCTCAGTCGTGCACCTTCCTCGAAGTATTGCCAAAATCAGTTTTTTCATCTTAAAATTACGCCCAAGCAATAACAATCTCAAAGCTTGATTTTAAAAGATGGAAAACTCTAGTGCAAAATTCATCGAATTCAACTTAACAAGTTAGAGAAATTCGATGGAGAGCACTACCAAGTCCGGAAGAGGAAGGTTAGCCTCAATCTCCAACTCGTGGACGTCGACCACGTGCTAACTGAGAAAGAACCGAAGGTTCCAGAAACTGGGACAGCAGCCGCTATTGCTGCTGCTAATGCTAAACTGACCAAATGGAAGAGGGAGAATAGCCTCTGTAGGCTTCTAATCCTAAATGCTATGGAGGACTCTCTAGCAGAATCTTACTCCAAGAAGACTATTGTCAGAGAAATATAGGAGTCTTTGGAGAAATTATATGAAGATGACAATAACAGGAGCAAGATATTCATCGTAGAGAAATATCACAAATGGCTCTTTGAAGACAAGAAGACGATGCTGTCTCAGGTGAAGGAATTCCTGAAGCTGCGTCAGAAATTGGAAGATGAGAGGATGCCCCTTAATGACAAGTTCGTTGTTGGAGGGATCATCTCCGAGCTCCCCGCTGGTTGGAATAAATTCTATGCGAATATGCATAGGAAGAAACTGGAGATCAGTCTGGAAGATCTCCTACAAGAAATTTATATTGAGGACAAGATGAGGGCTCAACTGAAGGTGGACGCTCTGTCCAAACAGATGGCTAATGCCAACTTGGTCCACACGAAGGAATCCAAGGGAAAGCATGTGGCTTCCCACAACAAGAAGGACCTCACTAATCTGAAAGTGAAAGGGACTTATTTCAAGCAACTGAAGCCAAAGTCCAAAGTGACTTGCTTTAACTGTGGCAAGAAGGGCCACTACAAGGGAGAATGCAGATCTATGCCCAAGCAATTAGAGGAAGGTGAGCCTAATAAGGTTTCCATGACTACTGATGTAATTGCTATGATTGCTCAGGTCACTGCGGTGGGGGCTGACTCTGACTGGTAGGTAGACACTGGTGCCTCCTGCCATGTCTGCTCAAGCAAAGAATGGTTCACCACATACATACCAACTTCTGAAAGTGTTATGGTGGCGAACCAGACACAAGCTGAAGTGCAAGGGTTCGGGACGGTGGTGTTGAAGCTGACTTCAGGGAAGTCTTTGACGCTTCAAGACGTGAAGCATTTTCCTGCTATTGCGAAGAACCTGATCTCTGGAGGCCTACTCTGCAATGCAAGCCTAAGGATGGATATCAGTGCTGGCCAGATGGTGATGTCCATAAAAGGAACATATTCGAAAAAATGTTTTATACCGAAGAAATGTTTAAACTTCAGCTTGTAAATCAGTCTTGTCAAATTAATGCAATCGCTCATTCTGATTATACTCTTAAGTTGTAGCATAATAGACTAGGACATGTTCATTGTAAAAGAATCAACAGAATGTCTAGTCAAATGTGGGGGTAAGGTAGAGAAATGTGAAGTATGTGCTCAAACGAAGATCACAAGGAAACCCTTTCATCGGGTTAATCGAAGCACAAATTTTATCCGTGACTTCAAACAATTCTCTACAAAAGTCGGGATGGAGTATTTCATAACCTTCATCGATGACTTCTTAAAATATGCTTTCGTCTACTTACTGAAGTCTAAAGACGAAGCATTCGAGAAGTTCAAAGAGTTCAGGGCCGAGACTGAACATCAAACTGGACAACAACTCAAGAGAATAAGAAGTGATCGAGGCGGAGAGTACCGGTCTCATGAATTTGCATCGTTCTGCAAGGAACATGAAGTCATCAACGAGACTACTGCTCCGTATTCTCCTCAATCTAACGGAGTAGCAGAAAGGAAGAATATAACGTTAACAAAAATGATAAACTCAATGCTGTTGACTGCGGGTCTTTCAAAATTCTATTGGGGAGAAGCTGCATTGATGGCTACTTTTATTCTGAATAGAGTGCCGCATGCAACTTCGAGCATCACTTCTCATGAACTCTGGTTCAAAGTCAGATCTAACTTGAATGTTATTCGAGTGTGGGGGTGTCTGGTATATGTAAAGCTCCCAGATCTGAAGATTCAGAAGCTCGGGGCAAGGACTACGAAGACGATCTTCTTAGGATATGCCGAGAAAAGTGATGCTCGAAGATTTCTTGATATAGAATCAAATCATATCATTGAATCTCGCGACGCAGAATATTTTAAAGTAAATTTGCAAGGCACAAAAACATTGTTCTTGCGGACATTCCGGAGAATAATGAGGGTGCACAGGAAATTGAAGTTTTCAATGAGAACGTAGTCCAAGAAAAAGTTTTTGTTGCAGAAACAACTGTTGAACCATGACTCGCTGAGCCGTCAACTAAGCGAGTGAGGAGATCGAAGGACTTCGGAGATGACTTTGTCACCTATCATGTGGAAGCAGATCTACTTACCTATGATGATGCGATGAAGACCAGAGATACTGTTTTCTGGAAAGAGGCGATAGACAATGAAATTGATTCAATCACTTCTAATAACATTTGGGTGTTGGTTGATCTTCCTGAAGGAGAGAAATCCGTCGGATGCAAATGGATCTTTAAGAAGAAGATGAAAGCAGATGAAACTATAGACAAGTTCAAAGCTAGGCTAGTAGCTAAGGAATTTTTTCAGAAGTAGGGGATCGACTACTTCGACGCATATGCTCCAGTAGCCAGGATGACCACCATCAGAATGTTAATTGCTCTCGCAGCAATACATAAGTTGGTGATACATCAGATGGATGTAAAAACAGTTTTTCTGAATGACGAGCTGACCGAAGAGATTTACATGCAACAACCAAAGGGATTTGTCGTCAAGGGTCTTGAAGACAAAGTCTGCAAGTTGGTGAAATCCTTATACGGTCTTAAACATGCTCCCAAAATGTTGCATGAGAAGTTTGACAAATTCATAAGGTCAAATGGCTACAAGGTCAGCGAGATGGACAAGTGTGTTTAACAAAGTTCGCTGATGGAAGAGGTGTAATCGTTTGTCTATACGTGGACGACATGCTGATCCTAGGTACGGATATGGGCTGTGTTACGAAGACAAAGAAGTTCATCTCGACCAAGTTCAGTATGAAGGACTTGGGAAAAGCTGATGTGATCTTAGGCATCAAGATCATCCGGACGGACACTGGACTGGCGCTGTCACAATCTCATTATATTGAAAAGATGATTATACGTTACGGGTATCAGGATCTTCCAGTGATCGATACGCCTTACAGGTGTGACCTGAAACTGAAGCCTAATTCGAGGGAAAGCGTCAGGCAGCTGGAGTATTCAAGCGTCATCGGGAGTTTGATGTACGCTATTACTGCCACTAGGCCTGACATAGCTTTCGTCGTGGGAATGCTGAGTCGACTCACGAGCAACCCAGGTGTTGGGCACTGAAAAGTTGTGAAACGGGTAATGAGATATCTCAACAAGATTCAGACATATGCACTGCACTACAGCGAAGATCCGCCAGTAGTAGAAGGCTTCAGTGATACTAGCTGGTGCTCATAGTTGGAGAGCGAGAGATCCACAGGTGGATTCATTTTCACAATGGACGGAGCTGCTATATCGTGGAAGTCGAAGAAGCAGACTATGCTCTCTCGTTTCTCCATGGAATTTGAGTTCTTTGTACTTGATTCCGCAGCGGAATAAGCAGAATGGTTTCGGGAGTTCATGTATGATCTTCCAGTGGTTGGGGCGCAGATACCAGCGATACCGATATACTGCGACAACCAGACGACTGCAGCAGTGGCATCAAATGACCTCTTTAACGAAAACAAGAGAACTGTGCAGTTAAAGCACATGGCAGTGCACGATCTCATCAAGAGATGTGTCATTGTAGTGATTGATGTTCGGAGTCAGGAGAACCTGGTAGATCCGTTCACAAAGGACCTCAAGCGCCAGCTGGTCGAAGACACAACAAGTAAAATGGGCTTGAAGGTATTCTGATATTGTGTTATTGTAATCCTACCATAAAATTTTATGCTATTAGTTCAAAGAGAAATCTACTAGACATCTAGCTTTTGGTTCAAGGGAGGACCACTAACTGGGAAAATATCAGGAACAATGTGTACATGTCCTCCGGGATATGGAAAAGATACAGACCTACAACCACTATTGTCTACTATATATTTTCTGCGGAGAACAATTCCTGTGGAAGGATGGCTTAAACGCCTTAATGAGTTTTCAGGCAGAGTGAATGTCTGTTGTGCTTTACATGAAGCACGGTCGCACAACACTACAAGGAGTGATACAACTCCATGCTACAGTGGGATGACTCCATCATGAGGTTTCCAGGTAGGGGTGTCTCGGCTTTGCGAGCTAAGTCACAGTGGCGTAGCATCGCAAATAGGCAGGTAGCTTAATACTGTATGATGAATTAAAGTATTGTAGACAGCACTACAAAGGGGACGATATCCTCATATTACAGTGGCACAACACCACAAAGAGGTACCCAGGTAGGGGTAAAGCCTCAGCCTCGCAAGCCATGTCGTTGCGGCGTAACACCGCAAGGAAGCTCAAGGCTTCATGCTGGGTAGTTTGGCACTACAAAGAGGCTTGTGACCTTATGCTACAGTAGTATGACACTACGATGAGGTTCCCGGGTAGGGGTAATGCCTCGGCTTTAAGCAATGTCATAGCGGCGTAGCACCGCTAGGAAGCGCAAGGCTTCATGCCATGTCTCTTTAATAAAGAACTCATCTAGAGTGTATGGACAGAGATAGCAGGCCGTCTCTTGAGGGTAAACTTGTAGACACCCAAAATATACATACACCAAAACCAGACTGGCATAGAGCCTTTAATGTGCAGCCAGAAGCACATGTGACTACATTGTATGAGTAGGAAGAATTGCAGCTATGGTACAAAATTCAAGACTTAGTCCATTCTTGTATCATACTGTTATTTAATCCATGCAGAAAGATTCAAGTCGTCAGCGACATCTCTCCTAATGCATGATGGACAGTTACTATGGGGAACACTCAAACCCATATATAGAAATATGTAGGGGATTGTTGTTGTTTTGGCCTTAAGCACTAGAAACATAGTCCCACATTGCCTAGGCCAAATAACTTGTATCTCTATATATAAGCTTGCTTGTGTTTAGAGATGCACATGTGGTGTGGAGTGGCACATGGGTGCCATGTGGGAGTATTTTTCTAGTGGTAAGACGGCTAACCCAACAAATTAAGCATTAATGCTTTTTGTTATGCTCTTGGATTTATTCCATTGGAGCTAAGTCCCGTAGGGGCTTAGCGACTCAGACTCGGACTCGGGCTCATGGGCTCATGAGACGTAATGTGGCGTTTTGTTGGCGCACTTTGCACTTAGCACATAGCACATCAGTATCGTCGCTAGGTGCATAGTGCGCTTAAGTTACGCTCGTTGTGCGAGCCTCTGCGCTGCCGATCGCGTACCCGTTCGCGCGAACCGTTCGTGTTGCCGATCGCACGAACCGTTCGTACTGCCGTTCGTGCGCCAGTTCGTGCTGCCGTTGGCGCGCCAGTTCGCACAACCGTTCATGCTGTCGTTCGTACGCCAGTTCGTGCGATCAGTTGGCGCGCAGTTGGCACGCAGTGCGTGCAGCGCTCGCTGTGCGCATTTTGCGCGTAGTGCGCGTTTAGTGCGTTTGGCACAGTGTGCGTGTTTGCTTCAATTGGTGTAATTGGCGCAGTTAGCGTAGATAGCACGCGTTGTGCGCCAATTAGCGCAATCGTGTATGTTCACGCTCTGAACAGTTACGAAACATTTCCTCCTTTCACGTACACGTCCCGAATGTTTCGTTAACTGGACGGTTACTAGACTGACACTATATATATGTTACTCTCTTCTCTCATTCGTGGAGTTGATAATTTCCTTACGAAATTTTCAGAGTTCAGAGCAGAGAAGAGAGAAACATAGAATGAGTTTGCGCCATCCGAGGAGTCAAAAGAGCATAGTATTCCATAAGTTCTTTTCTGAACTTGCTGGTTCCTGGAAGCTGTTCGTGTGGGGTGAATCAAGCTTTGAGCACCGGCGATCATTCACCCCAGCAGGCCGTTCTTCCATTTATCTCTTCTTCACTTTTATCTCGTTCTGAACGAGATATTCTTCTGTTCATCTTTTGTCCACGAAATCTTCTCTGATCTAATCAGAAACGTTTTGTGGACTTTCATCGTTGCTGTTACGAAAATCACTTGTACCTTCTTCGAAGTGTTGCAGTTGATTTTGTCTCTCTGAATCCTCCGGGATCTCAGACGTGCACCTTCCTCGAAGTGTTGCCAAATCAGTTTTTCATCTTAAAATCACGCCCAAGACAAGTGGTACACTGCTACTTTAAAGTGGATCAAAATGTTGTTTGTTTTTGCAAGAGATACATATGTTTGATATACTTTAAAACTTTATCATTATACTTTTGTGTTCAAAATATTTTTATCCTTGTTATAGCTCTTTATCTATGCATATGATGTCATCAAATTTATTCACATGGATTATTGATACCAAGGTAATATCAAAATTTAAATTGTTAAATATACACAATGTCACTTCTAAAATAAACGAGGACGAGGACAAATAGACTAGGACAAAATTATAAACCATACACATTCATCACAAAATAAGTATTAACTTTATTCACATGGTTTATTTTCTTCTTCTAAGCTTGAGGGTATTTTAGCCATTTTAGAAAATGGATGAAGGCAAAACATACATTTTTACACTTTATAAGTACTTGTTCGTTTTTGAAGTGACAAAATGTCACTTCTAAAATTTGAGCCACTTACAAGTGGTTGCCACTTATAAGGTTCAAAAGAAAACACACTTATTTGCTGCCACTTCTAAAATCTATCGCTTACAAGCGGTTGCCATTTATAAGTGGCAAAAACAAACAACCCTTTGAGGAATGAAAATTTTGTCATTATTGTTTATATCTGAACAGTGAGACTTCAAGCAATTATTCAACCATTTTCATGTCCCAAACCAAATTTGGCACATTCCAACACTGATTTCAGCATCCTTATATAATTTTGTAATTTGTTAACTGGTAGTTTATATTGGCTCTTTTCCACATATTGTTTGTAAGGTTATAAATAAGAGTTCAATGGATTATTGATCAAATTACTGATCTTTCTTTATTAGCGTTAATGGTAGTATGGTTTTTTCATGCCAATTATTTAACTTTGCTTTAGAGATTCAAACCAGAAATAACTTTTAGGAATTTTAAACTATGATCGTCTTTGGAGGCATGGATGCTCCAAAACCAGTGTTGTATCATGTCTTGTCGGATATGTATGGGAAATGACATGTATGATCCAAATAAACACTTGAGCATGGCAAAATCAATGCCATATCAGTATCACCATGACTTTATCATGTCATATCGTATTCGTAAGCAACATAGATATCATGTCAGATTTTGTTGTTAGGATTCATGTTGGTGATGGAGTATTTATCATTAAACTTATCTGCCTGTATCTGATTTTTGTTAATATTTCTTAATTCACTCAATAGTGACATTTCAAGCCAAAAGAATCAGGCCATTTTCATACCTTGGACCAGTTTTGCCACATTTGAACACTGATCTGTGCATCCTTTTGCAATTGTGTTGTTTGTTCATTGGTAGCTGAAATTGGCAAATCTCAGATATTGCTTGTGAAGTTTTAGTAAGATTTAGATGAATCATTGACCAACTTAGTGGTCTTTCATTCTTAGTGGTAGGTTAGTGTTATTAATTTTTTTCATGCCAACTAGTTAACTTGCTGCAGAGATTCAAACCACAAAAAATGGTAGATGGAGGAAGAGGGGAAGAGGAAGAAGGGAAACTTAGGCTTTCTATTTATGTTAACTGTAAATAAGATCCAATCCAAATAATCTAAACATAGATGAGATAAGTCCACCGAGGCACTGATTACGATTTGACCAGTTACTGTGCAACACAACTGCTCACCAGCGTCACCTGGGCGGGTTTTTTTTTCCTGATTTCGTGAACCAGAACTCTGGTGGTGTCTTGAAGTCCACATGTGTCTTGTTTTTTTCTTTTACTTGCTTAACTATTGAGTACCCAACACTATTTTGGTTCATATAGTCACCAACATTTTCGGATTTTCTTTTTAACAGTAAGGAAACATGGAAACTTAAAATGTTGATTTAACTTGGATATAATGGTTCAGATAGCGATTGAAACCTAAATTTTGTATAAATGGTCCATTTCTGAATCTCCAGAAAGTTTGCTACATTTCAGACAGTGTTGATAGGAAAGTGCTGTGTCACAAGCTCTAAACCAGTTGAGCATTTTCTCTGGATTCATTTTGTTTTTGTTTTTTGAAGAATCTTCTGCTAAATAGCTTCATGAACTTGAATTGAGTCTATGGTGAAGGATATGTTTTTTTGTTAATGTTACAGAGCACATGGCTCTTAACAAAGCTGAGTGGAAGAAAAGGATTCAAATAGCTGCCACAAATATTAGGGGTAAAGGCTTTCTTATAGTTGTGTCCTGTTTGAGGTATATATGTTACCTAATTAGAAATATTGAACGCAGTGGAGCTGAGCATTTCCGATTGAAGGAATATGACATTAGTGTGGAGATGTTTGAAATATCGATGCTTTATGTGCCCCGAGATGAGGAGAATAGGGGTCGGCGTTCTAACTGCTTCAGAGTCCTTAGCCTTTGCCACCTTGCACTTGCCCAACTAGACCGAGCTCAGGAATTCATTGACCAAGCAGAGAAGGTATGTGCGGCTCAATTATGAAAAAAAATAGTATAGACAGAAGCCTTTGAAGTTATTGAAACCAATATGAATGCTAAAACTATGAATAATTTCTTGTCTTCTTTGCAGCTTGACCCCAACATCGGGTGTTCATTCCTTAAGGTACTCTCTGCTTTCAATATCCAAACACCATGTCTATGTTATGTTTCATGAAAGCTAAATTGTTCTTGTTTGGAAACTATATTTAACTAGTTTACCCTTATTCATACAGGCATCTAATATTTGATATGAACAGCAACAGTTTACTTGTATTAATGCAGAGAAAGGTTAATGCTTGGCATTTCTCTTGGTTTCCAACATCTGTGTTCCTCTTCTTTTTCAAGAAAACAAAAACAAAGTAATATAAAAGTAAATAAATGAGATACTTGTTCATCTTGATTGTATAATGCAATTCATGAGCTTAAATAGGATTTACAAACTCGAAGTTGGTTTGTCTTTGACTACGAGAAAATCCTCTACATTGTTGAAGTTAAAGAAAATTATTTGAAGAAGGATTTCAAAATTAATTTAGTATTTCTACATAAAAACAAAAAGAAAGTAATGTTAAATAAGAAAACAAATGACACTAGTTCTTCTTAACTGGACAATGAAAACCACAATCTTAAATAGGGTTTATAAACTCAAGCTTGTTTTGTGTTTGAATGTGAGATAAATCCTAACCCTTTACATTCTTGAAGCGAAGTTCTTTATGTAATGAACTTGTTTTGAAAAATCATATAGTATGTCTACATGCCATAACTGTATGCCACTTCACTTTCATATTCTAATACTCTTACATTATTACCTGTGATGTTTAGTTGAAGCAGCAGAAAACCTAATGCTTCTGAACTAAACAACCATTTTCAGATAATAAACACAGTTTTTAGCGAATTCGTCCTTCTTGATTGTTTGTTGTATTGTTTTAATAGTTATCATCTATTGTAACCATTCATTCTTTTGAAGCTAATGCTTATAATTATCATAATAAGGGTCACCCTTCATACCAAAACTGTTAGCTACTATAATGTGCAAAGCCATTTATCGTTTGCTGAATATACCTATTGACATTACTTTATACAGTTCAAGATTTGCCTGCAAAGGAAAGACGAGAAACAGGCCATCAACCAGTTACAAGCCATGGTGAGCTGTGTCGACTTCAACCCCGAATACCTCACTCTCTCAACCCACGAGGCAATTGCTTGCCAATTGCTTCCCATTGCAATTGCATCCCTATCCATCCTGCTCAACCTCTACTCCCCAGGAAAACTGATGCCAATGCCAGAAGTTGCAGTACTCCGCAACCTTGTTACCCTCCTCAATCGCAACCCAGAAAGCCAACATGAAATCCTTAAATACACTAGGCATGCTTATGCTAAAATGTCTGAGCTGGGAGTCGAAGCCTTCTTCGGGAAAGGAGCTGTCGGGATCCGAGAGCTTAATTGGTTTGCTGGCAATGCATGGAACATGGGACTCAAGACGGGCAAGGAAAAGAAGTACGAGTTTTGTGCAGAGTTTTTGGAGTTTGCCTCAGAATTCTATAGAAAGATAAGTGAGGAGAGTAATGAAACAAACGCCATCGTTTGCAAGTGCCTGATCATCGGTGTTGCAGCCATGATCAACAATGAAGACCAGAAGAAGGTCCCCATGCCAGACTCGGATGTCAAGAAGGCTATGGATATGCTCGAAAGAGCTGGCAAGGTATGCTAAAATCGCCCAGTTAAAGGTCCACCTTAATTTGGATAATAAACTTGGCTATAGTTGATGCAAAAATTGATGATTGGTTGTTTAATATCTATTAATTCAAACTACGATCTTGATTTATGACTAAAAGGAAAAGAAAATCTGCTTAGAACAAACTAACACTATCACAACTCTCAACTTATGAATGCAGTTACTTCAATCAATCTTCAGCGGTGATAAACTAGCAGAACCCTGCAGCATCTTTTTCCTGCATACCTTCACAACCTATGAACTCCTCAGCCGACTCGACAATACCCGGACACAACAACTCCAGCTGATCAAGAGCTTCTCTTCTTCGAAAGCGTGCACCCCTCAAAATCTCCTCCAGCTCGGCCTAGCAGCTTCCAAGGGCGGTTGTACAAACCCAGAAGCCGCGGAGTTTGCACTCAACACTAGCCTCTCTGCTCTCCTTGCATCCCCTTCCCCAGACTATCAATCCGTCGGCACCATCCTCCGCAGGCTGGTCAGCCTAGCCGCTCTAGCGGGAAAGAGTGACGAAGTCTTTGGCGTGTACCGCCAGGCATATCAGATCATTGTGGGTCTCAAGGAGGGGGAATACCCGACCGAGGAGGGGAAGTGGCTCGCAATGACTGCGTGGAACAAGTCGGGGATGGCAGTTCGGCTTTGGCATGTCGACGAGGCGAGGAGGTGGATGAAGATGGGATTGGATTTCGCTCGGCGCGTCAAGGGGATGGATAAGTATATAAAGGGAATGGAGGAAAGCTTCGCGAAGTTTGAAAAAGTATGTAGTAGTAGTAGTGAAGCTTCTGCAGCTGCTGCTAAGAAGCTTGATAATAGAGGAGAGAACGGGGATATGCCTATCTTGCTATAAATGTATTTTCTTTACAAATATTAGGTCAAAGAAAGTGAATGTACAGTTATTCCCTTGTCGACATAGTAGACTTATCAATGTCTGCATTGACTCTTTCACACTTCATAATGTGTTAAAAACTATGAAGAAAATAGTGCTGAGTTTCGCAGTACAGCTTTTATCTGTATTTGAATTGATGAATTTCAAAGATCAATTGAAGATGGACCAAAGTATCAAAATGGATGCAGAGGAAAAGCCTCATTGATTGGTGTTGTTTCAAATTAAGAATCCTGGATTGAACATGTGCCGAGGATTTTTTTTGGGAGCTAAAATTGGAAACAAAGATAAGAATGCACCACCAGAAACAATGACAACTCTTCTCATAATCTCCACTTGTCCCATGTTTAGCTTCAGAGAAGATTAGTGAAGTGCCCCAAAATTGCGACCACACATTATTAGCAAGACACTCTAACAAACTGAGCTAATATGCCAATTGTGTTATTGAACTTATCATATATTATTAAGAAATAGACAGTTCTGTGTGTTTTGTAATAAATACTTGCCGCCAACAAGCATCTAAAGTTTTACTGGAGCCTGTGTTATTTCTCGCGGCAGCGATTATTGGAGCCTCTCTCATGAGTCCAAGTGGTCAGGAAGGTTTGGAAGGAGATCCACATTTGAGCACAAAGTCCTCCAACTGCAAAGAACATTGATCCATTAAGCAACTGATAAAAGTCAAGATCACCAATACTCATCATCAAACAACAGGCTCAAAGACTTTACTACTACAACCTGGTCTTATCGAACAACAGAAATTCAAAGAGTCGAGACAATAAAGTCATTCTAGTAGTTAGCATGTGAAATATATAACATGGATCGAAAGGACAATAGGCACCTGTTTATCCGCCAAGTCCTTCCTATTCAGACTCTATTCCTCTCACCATCATCGCATCGCTAGCAGTCTTTTCAATAATACGTACATAACACAGGCTCCCATCACCAGAACCACTTCTTGGCTCGGGAAAATGCCTTAATATGACTAAAGAATATAATTATATTTACAAGGTTGCAGATGCTCCTGTGGATGCCCAATATATACGGAGCTTCAATGGCAAGAATAGATTCATAGATCACTATTTCTAAAAAGCATACATCTTCTTCTACTCACTGTTGAGTATATTGTTGGTGTTTTGCCTTAGAGACTAGAAAGATAGTCTCACATTGCCTAGGTCAAATGGATTGTATCTCTATATAAAGCTTTACTTGTGTTGAGAGAATCACATGAGGTGTGGAGAGGCACATATGTGCCATGTGGGGATCATGTGGGAGTGCTTTTCTAGTGGAAAGAATGCTAACTTTACAAAAGAAGCATTCATACTTTTTGTCATGCTCATGGGATTATTTCGCTAAGCTCCTAGCGACTCGGGCCTGGGCTCAAGGGCGCAAAGTGGCGCTTTGTTGGCACATTTTGCACTTTGTACGTCAGTATCGGCGCATGACGCGTTGCTACGCTGCTGTGCTACTGCGCGCTTGCGGTGCTGCGCGTCTGTGCTGCTGCGCAGTTACGCGCAGGCGCACTGGCTGACGGGCTGAGTGGGCGCAGAGGCGCAGGTGGCGGATGATGTGGCTGATTCGAATACTTGAGCGGTTATGGAAAGATTGAGTCAATTATTCAGATCCATCTTTTGTGGAATTTGAATTTAATTCATTCAAATCTTTTCATTATTCGCTCATATCTTTTCGCAATCAGTTACGGACAACATTAAAGATTAGGATTTCGGCCCAACTCTATAAATACTCTCTTCGTACCTTCATTGAGGACTACTCAGAAATTAAGGGACAAAGAGAGTTGCACAGCCGCTACCATCGGAGTCCACGGAGTTCAGCGAGTTCGTGAAAGGAGGTGACAACGAGCGTTCGAAAAGTTCTTTCGAACTTGCTGGTTCCTGGGAGCAGATCGCAGTAGGACGAATCTTGTTTTGAGCAACGGTGATCTCCATCACCCCAGCAAACTTGTCTTCATCAACTTCAGATCTCACAAAGAGACCGATTCTTCAACTCTGGTTCTCACAAGAGACCGAGTCATCAACCTCATATCTCACAAAGAGAATGAGTATTTATCTCCGTGTCTCATTAAGAGATCGAGATTTCCATCTAAGATATGTTTCGGAAAAAACAATCTCAAAGCAAGATTCAAATCTGATGGAAAACAACCGTGCAAACCTTCTCGACACAAGTTTTAACAAACTTGAAAAGTTTGACGGGGAGTATTACAATGTCTGGAAGAGAAAGGTCAGCCTTAATCTTCAACTCGTGAGCGTCGACTACGAGTTGACAGATCCTGAGCCTTTGATTCCAGAGGATGAAAATACTTGAAGGATTACTGAAGCCACGACTTTGTAGTCGAAGTGGAGGCGAGATAACAACCTCTGCAAGTTGTTGATCTTGAACTCTATGGAGGACTCTCTGGCAGAGTCATACAGCAAGACGATCAATGCAAAGGACGTCTGAAAATTTGTAGAGAATCTATACAAGGCAGATCAGAATAGAAACAAGATCCACGTGACCGAAAAGGTCTGGAGGATGCGGTTTGAGGACGGCAAAACCATGTTACCTTCAGTCAAGGAGTTCCTCAAGTTACGTCAGAAGCTGGCGGATGACGACATGCCCTTAGTCGATGCTTTCACCGCCGGGGGCATTGTCGCCAAGCTCCCACCTGAATGGAGCAGTTTCATTGCGGACATGCACCGCAAGAAGATGGAAGTGGATCTGGAGTGCCTCTTGTACTGGATATATATTGAAGACGAGTTGAGGGCTCAACTCAAAGTGGACACCTTGTCCAAACAGATGGCCAAGACTAACATGGTGCAAGGAGGGAACTCTAAAGGGAAGCAGAAGGCTCCCTACCATAAGAAGAAAGACGTTCACCATCTGAAGGTAAAGTCGGCTTAGTTTAAGCCAAGTCCAAAGAACTTGGGACTTGTTTCAACTGTGGCAAGAAAGGCCACTGTCGGAAGGACTGCAAGGAAAAACCAAAACAAAAAGAGCAAGGTGAGGATAACTTTATTGCTATGATTGCACAGGTTGACTCAGCTGGTGTTGACACGGACTTGTGGATAGACACTGGGGCATCGTGTCATGTTTGCTCAAAGAAAAAGTGGTTCACCACATATCAAACCTCTTTCTAAGAAGGTTATAGTGGCGAACCAGACGCAAGCTGAAGTTCTTGGGCTCAGGACGGTGGTACTGCAAATGACTTCGAAGAAGTCGCTGATGCTTCAGAAGGTGAAGTACGTACCCGCTATAGCCAAGAACCTAGTCTCAGGAAGTCTGCTCTGCAATGCAGGCTTGAGGATGGACATTAACGCTGGTCAGGTCGTTATGTCATATAAAGAAACATACTTCGGAAAGGCCTTTTGTACCGAAGGGATGTTCAAACTTCAACTTGTAACTCCAATGGAGATAATTAATGCAGTCTCTTCTTTTGGTTATCCTCTTAAGTTGTGGCATAATAGACTAGGACATGTTCATTATAAAAGAATAAACAAGATGTCTAGTCTAGGGCTTATCTCCAAATGTGGGGGTAAGGAGTTGGAGAAGTGTGAGGTCTGTACGCAGACAAAGATCACTAGAAAACCGTTCAAACGGATAAACCGAAGTATAAATCTTCTAGAGTTGGTGCACTCAGATATCTGTGACTTCAAATAGTTCTCCACAAATGTCGGGATGAAGTATTTTATTACTTTCATCAACGGCTTCTCAAAGTACTCGTTCGTTTATCTGCTCAAGTCTAAAGATGAAGCATTTGAGAAATTTAAGGACTTCAAGGATGAACCGAGCGTCAAACCGAACAACAACTCAAGAGACTCAGAAGTGATCGAGGTGGAGAGTATAGGTCTCATGAATTCGTATCGTTTTGTAGAGAACATGGAATGATCAACGAGATGACTCCGTACTCCCCTCAATCAAATGGTATTACAGAAAGAAGAATAGAACGTTAACAGAGATGATGAAATCAATGCTGTTGACTGCAGATCTTCGAAATTGCTTCTGGGGTGAAGCAGTGCTTACGACTACGTTCATATTGAACAGAGTGCCGCATGCAACTTTGGAAGTCACTCGTCATGAACTCTGGTTCAAGGTCAGACCTAACTTGAATGTCATTCGAGTGTGGGGGTGTATGGCGAATGTGAAGCTTCCGGATTTGAAGATTCAGAAGCTTGGAACAAGGACTACGAAGACTATATTCCTGGGTTATGCTGATAAGAGTGATGCTCGGAGGTTCCTTGATATTGAGTCAAATCATATCATTGAATCTCGCAATGTAGAATTCTTTGAAGATAAATTTGCAAGGCACAAGAACATTATTCTCGTAGACATTTTAGAGCTCAGTGTGAGTGCACAGGAAGCTCAAGTTCCTTACGAAGATGTAGTCCAAGAAGAAGTTATTGTTGCAGAAACAACTGTTGAACCAGAACTCGTAGAACCAATGTCTAAGCGAGTGAGAAGACAGAAGGACTTCAGAGAGAATTTTGTCATCTATCATATGGAAGCAGATTCGCTTACCTATGATGAGGCGATGAAGACTAGAGACGTTGTCTTCTGGAAGGAGGCTATTAATGATGAGTATGACTCCATAACCTCTAACAACACATGGGTGTTGGTCGATCTGCCTGAAAAAGCAAAACCAATCAGATGTAAGTTGATCTTCAAGAAGAAGATGAAGGCCGATGGAATTGCTGACAAGTTCAAGACAAGATTAGTTGCCAAGGAGTTTCCTCAGAAGCAGGAGATCGATTATTTCGATACATATGCTCCAGTAGCGCGAATGACAACCATCAGGATGTTGATTGTTCTGAGCGCAATTTACAAGTTGGTAATTCATCAGATGGATGTTGAGACCGCTTTCCTGAATGGTGAACTGACCGAAGAGATTTACATGCAACAGCCAGAAGGATTCATCGTTAAGGGCCTCGAAGACAAAGTCTGCAGCTTGGTAAAATCTCTGTATGGTTTGAAGCAAGCTCCCAAGATATGGCATGAGAAGTTTTATAGAATTATAAGATCAAACGGCTACAGGGTCAGTGAGACAGACAAGTGTGTGTACAAAATATTTGTTGACGGAAGAGGAGTTATCATTTGTTTGTACGTAGACGACATGCTGATCTTGGGTACAAATCTAGCAAGTGTCACTAAGACAAAGAAGTTTCTCTCGTCTAAGTTCATCATGAAGGACTTAGGGGAAGCTGATGTTATCATGGGGATAAAGATCATCCGGACTAAAACTAGAGTGGCATTGTCACAGTCTCATTATATTGAAAAGATGCTTACACGATATTGGTATTAGGATCTTCCAGGGATCGATACGCCATATAGGTGTGACAAGAAGCTGAAGCCAAATCCAAGAAAAAGCGTCAGACAGTTGGAGTATTCAAGCATCATCGGGAGTTTGATATATGTGACTACTGCCACAAGGCTTGATATAGCTTTTGCCATAGGGATGCTGAGTCAGTTCACGAGCAATCCAGGTGTGGAGCACTAGAAAGCTATAAAGAGGGTTATAAGATACCTCAAGAGGACTCAGAAGTATGCATTGCACTACTGCGGAGATCCAAAAGTAGTGAAAGGCTTCAGTGATACAAGCTGGTGCTCAGAAGTAGAGAGTAAAAAGTCTACATGAGGATATATCTTCTCCTTGGATGGAGCTGCTATATCGTGAAAGTCAAAAAAGCAGACTATGTTGTCACACTCTTCTATGGAATCTGAGTTCTATGCTCTGGTGGCTGTAGCGGATAAAAAAGAATGGCTTCAGGAGCTCATGTATGATCTTCCAATAGTTGGTGTACAGATACCGGTAGTACCGATATACTACGACAACCAGACGGCTACAGTAGTGGCATCGAATGACCTCTTCAATGATAAGAAGAAGACTGTGCGTCTAAGGTATAGGGCGGTAAATGATCTTATTAAAAGAGGAGTCATTGTCTTGGTTGATGTTCGGAGCCAGAAGAATCTGGCAGATCCGTTCACCAAAGGTCTCAAGTGCCAGCTGGTCGAAGATACATCATGTAAAATGGGCTTGAAGACACTCTGATATTGCGTCTTTGTAATTCTACTATAAATTTTTATGTTATTAGTTCAAAGAAAAATCTACTAGGCATCTAGCTTTTAGTTCAAAGAAGGACCATTGACTAGAAGAATATTAGGAGTAGTAGACAATTCTTTGGTATACTGTGGGGTCACGGACCTAGAACCACTGTTAGTGGGCAGTCCTATGGATATTGCGGGGTCATATACCCAGAACCACTGTTAGCAATCCCTTTGGATCATTGTGGGGTTTTAGACCCAGAACTACTGTAAGTAGGTGATCCTTTGGGACGTTGCAGGGTTATGAACCCAGAACCACTATTTCTCTATTGTTTGTTCTTTGTATAGAACAAAGTCCTGTGGAAGGATGGCTTGGAAGCCTTAATGAGTTTTCAGACATTTGGGATGTCCGACGTACTTTACAGGAAGTACGGGTAGCACGTCACTACAAAAGAGCGTAGTACTCCATGCTACAGTGGGGTGACACCACATGAGGTACCTAGTGAGGGTAAAGCCTCGGCTTCGGGCCAAGTCACAGCGATGTAGTACCATACATAGGCAAGAGGGCTAATATTGTATAATGAAGAGTGGTAGGCAGCACTACAAAGAGGCTGGGCCTCATGTTACAGTGGATAACACCACATGAAACAGTGCCTCGGCTCTGCAAGCCATATCACGGCAGCATAACACTGCAAGAAAGCGAAAGGCTTCATGTTGGGTAGTTTGACACTACAAAGAGGCTGGGCCTCATGCTACAGTGGTATGGCACCACATGAGGCATTGCCTCGGCTTTGAGCCATGTCATGGCGGCGTAGCATCGTAAGGAAGCAAAAGGCTTCACGCCAAAAGACTGTTTAAAAGAACTCACTTAAAGTGTATGGATAGATATGTAGGCCGTTTATTAAGGGAAATCTTGTAGACATCCAAGATACATACACCGAAAGCAGGCTGTCACAAGGTCTTTAATGTGTAGCCAGAAGCACAGTTGATGTTATTGTGTGAGTGGAAAAAATTACAGTTATGGGGCAGAATTCAAAGCTTAGTCCATTCTTGTATCATGCTGTTATTTAACCCATGCAGGAAGACTCAAGTCATAGCGACATCTATCATAGTGCATGATATACAATCACTGTGGGGAACGCTCAACCCATATATAGAGATATGTGGGGGATTGTTGGTGTTTTACCTTAGAGACTAGAAAGATAGTCCTATATTGCCTAGGCCAAATGATTGTATCTCTATATAAAGCTTTTCTTGTGTTCAGAGAATCATATGAGGTGTGGAGATGAACATAGATGCCATGTGGGTGCCATGTGGGGATATTTTTCTAGTGAAAAGAAGGCTAACTCCATAAAAGAAGCATTCATGCTTTTTGTCATGCTCATGGGATTATTATACTATGGAGCTAAGCCCCGAATGGGCTTAGCGACTCAGACTCGAACTCGGGCTCGGGCCCAAGGGCGTAAAGTGGTGCTTTGTTGGCGCACTTTGCACTTAGTACGTCAGCATCGGCGTATGGCGCTTTGTGCGCTATTGATACACTCGTGTGCTCATCTTATGCGCGAGTCGCATGCACATGCGCATAGGCAGGAGCATGCACAGGGGCATTGTAACACCCACTTTTCTAAAATGAGGGTAATTATAAACTTTTTGGTGAATTTTAATTAATTTAATACTATTTAAATTGATGGTTTGTGATTTAGATATTTTGCTAGTGTAACCTTAGACCTACTTAGCCTAGAGACTAACCATGACCATGGGGACCTAACCATGTGATTAGAATGACTAATTATAACTTTTTACCCTAAGGATATTTTGGTCATTTTGTGACTTTTGAATTAATTAGGATTTTGATTAAGTGATAATGTGCTAAGTGTTTTGTTAGAGATTAACCTAGAATTGCCCTAACATAGATATTATCCATGAGTCTAGATATTAGATTAGAAGTTTCCATTACATGACAAGGTTAGGAATATCTAGATATTAGTTTAAAGGTAGATATTTGTTTAAGGCTAGATATTCACTTAGCCCCTTTATTAGGAAGGCTTGAATTATGTATGTAGAGGCCTCCAAACTTTATGAAACTTAACCCTAGCCCTAGAATTAGATCTTGGCTGCCATCAAGAGACACCCACCCCTATATAAACACATGTTCACATCCCCTTGCCTCTTTCATTAAACCTACAAACCCTAGTTTAGTGTTCATCCCCAATTTTAGTCCCTTTCTTCAAATCAACTCCAAATTGGACCAAATCAATTGTAACACACTCCCCTAGTGTAGAGGAAGCCATTGGTGGGTAGCTAGTAAGGATTTGGAAGCTTTGGACCGTTGCAAGTTGGAGGAGAAGTCTCATTCCTAGGCTTTTCATTGAGATTTGACTCTCAATAGGTAATGGCCTTTAAACCCATTAAATTCTAGGTTTTTCTTCATAGATGCATTCACTTAGGGTTCCCCTAGCTGTCCCTCGAGTTTGGTTCGATCTCGTGTCCGTTTGATATGCGTATCGGACACGTATCGGAGTGTAGTGTAAAGTGTTTGGTGAAATGCCACTTAGAAATAAAAGTTAAATGATTTTCAAAACTAATTACATGATTTTGTAGCCCTTATTGTGTATATCACAAATTCCTAGGACTGAGCACGATTTGAGGTCATCTTTGCATCCAAAATGGACACAGACACGCAGTACGAGACCCTCGTGCGCTGTCCTGCTGCTCGAGTGCTGTAGCGGACACGACACGGCTCGGTTGGATACGAAACTTGGTAAACACGTGGGGGAAATGTCTGAGAACATGCCCCCAAAGTTGCACCGGGTTTCGTGGAGTGGTTAGGGAGAAATTCGACATGCACTGTCTCGTGCTCACTGTGCACATGCGTGAATTCGTGCGCTGATACGCACTTCGTGCGTGGACACGCGGATACTATGCAGGGTGATAAAACCCTAGCCCTATATCCCACCTGTCACTGTGCACGAGCACGGCTCATCTCAAGCTCTGTGTCGAGTCCAAATCGACTCGACACGCACGCACGAGGATTATTTTTGACTGTTTCTGTCACTGTTTAATTTTGGGTTTTGGACACTTCGTGTCCTGATTCTTGGACATGTTTGTGTCCCACTGGACACGTAGGATATGTCCCCATGACTGTACACAAGTTTCCCTATTTAATTTCATATTTTTATTTCAATTTTGGGTTCGAATGCTCATGTATCATATAGTTCACTGTTCACATTATTTCTTTCAGTTTGAATTTGAATTTGATGATTGGGAATCGATTTGGTTTTTCTAAAATTGAATATGTATTTTGATGTTGTATAGACACCAGGTTTGCTGTTGTATTTTTTGGATCTCACACTTTGTTTTGTGTATAGGTTTCGAATTTCAGTTTGAATTTGTGTTGGTTTGTGAATGCTGGGTTTATGTGAAACCTGGATTTTAAAGTTAACTGAGGTTGTAATATGTGAATGGGATTGATTCACATAGGATAACTGAGTTTTGATTATTTCTTAAAGTTAACTAAAATGTGAAGATATTGTAAATGAGCTTGGGGTTTTATGTTTTGATTCAGATATATAACTGAACATGCTAGCACTGTCACACTGTTCTTTGTTCACTGTTCTTTGTTTAAAGTTTGAGTTTTGGTTTTTATTTTGAAATGGGCTTATAATTTTTCAGGATTTTATTAACTGTCACATTCTCATTTTCAATACCTGGGTTTAGAAAACTTACACTGAAACTGTGAGCATGTAGACAATGTAATGTATGTATGCATACATGTATGTATGCATACATGTATATGCAAGTATGCATACATGATATGTATGCAAGTATGTATGCATCTATGTATGTTGTATATTATAGCCTATGCTATATATAGGTATGTATATTGTGATATTGGATATAGGCCTAGAGTATAGTTGACCCTATAGTTGACCAATAGGCTATTTGAACTTGTGGACTTTAGTTGACTAGTCCTAGACCTAGAATGACTTGGTATTGAACCTAACAGGCTAATTTGACTAAGTTGACCAAAGTTTGACCAAAGTTGATAAGTGTAAGTTCCAAAACCCTAGAATTGACCAAAGTTTGACGAAATAGTTCGAGTTGACTAGAGTTGACCAAAAGTCAACATTGAGTCAATATGTGACCAATTGACCTAGCTTGACTAGAGTTTGACTTAGTTGACTAAGATTGACCTAGTTGACCAAATCCTAGATGTTGACTAGTTTGACCAGAGTTGACTTTGACCTAGATTGAGCTAGAATCATGTAGATTGCATTGTAAATTCAAATATATTATATTGAATACATCATAACCTGTATTGCTTTAATTAGGACACTGTGACTCTGGTTCAGACATCTGATATTCATCTGTCATTCAGAGTAGCAGGCGAGTATATTCTCTGATAGTTCTTTCATTTACTTGTCGATTACTGTATTTCAGTTCAACACGGATTAATATTACTGGATCCACTGCATGCGACACTCACCTTTTTACATATCTGGTCCCTATTACTGGAACTATTACTGGAATCACCTACTGGCATCATCATGTTCTGGCTGGACTTGTACTTATTTTCAGGTTGGTTATGGATTCACCTGTACTTGTTGGGCGGAGAAATATTGGAGTAGACATGCGAACATTCCCAAATACTGAAACCACCTCCCTTGGAATTATACTGGAAAGATAGCCATCCCTCACCTGATCAGTGTGCGATGTGCCGTTTTACCTATAGCCGTTTATATGTCGATCTCGGTATTTTAAAACGCACTTTTAGAGTATAGTTTGGACTCACCCTGGATGCATTGATCACTGATTGGACTCATCTTGTACTGGATTCATCTTGTATTGGATTCATATTGTATTAGACTCACATTGGGATTACACTTGACTTAAATTGTACTGTCCGGACTTATCATGTTACTCTAGTTCATCTAGCTTGTGTTACATTCTTCCTTGCCATGTTTCTTCTCTTGTTTTGTTACATTACTTCCCTTGTACTTTAACTATTGTTCTATATCATCACCTGTATAAAACATTACCATGTTCATCAATAAAACTGTCTATAACTGCTTTATAGTCTTTGTCATTTAGTTGGAATTTCTTGATGAGTTGTGCTCGTTCCAATCCTGACTGGATACGTTGAAAATATTACAGATGCTTGCCCTGAGCACACTTGCCCAACTTGCCTTGGAGCAGGAGATGGCTTAGCTACCTTTGGCCCCGATCCTCAGGAGTGATCGGGAGACTAGCTAGTAGACCTGCTTTAGATTCATGTGTAGAACTTGAATTGTAATAAGTTGAGATATTGTTTTGTTTTGAGATTGTTTGAGATTATTATTATTTAGTAGTTGGTTTTGTTGTTGTTATTTAGTCTTAGTTATAAACTTCTGTGTTATCTTATCATGCTTAGACTGTGATTGAGATTTTATTATATCTATACTTGTCCTCCGTTCGGAGTTGAGATTTAACAAGTACATTATATAATTGCATGAGTTGTTGATTAGGTAGTGGCCTAGAACAACGTTCTACCGTCGATACTGCGGCGTAGGCTGGACGTACCCACTTTTCGTGCCCCTACACTGTCACGCCCCGCTCCCGTAGGAGCGATCGTCCTCGCTAAGGCGTGATACCGCACGAGGCTAGATTGTGCTCGTGCAAGACGGGTTCCATAACGGCCGATTACAGCGGCTGCGACGTGGTCGTCGCACAGAAGTCCCAAGCAGAGATATTAAATAATGACAGCGAAAATTTAGAACAAAACACAAGTCATTCAAAAGATGCATTTTATTGATATTGAAATAAGGATTACAATGGGGCGCAAGGCCATGATTACAAGTCACTCAAGCTCACTCTTCTCATCTTACAAGTCACTCAGCTTTCTCTCATCTCTCAATATAAGTCTTGAACCGGCGGATGCTTCGGAAGGCGACGTTCATACATTATGTCTAGGGGTGAGCAAATACCGACCGCTACCAAAAAATCGACCGAATACCGATTAAAAATATCCCGAAAAATCGAACCGAAATTATGTACCGATACCGAATTACCGAACCGATTAAAATATGGTATAATGGTAGTGGTAACGGTTTGAACGTAATACCATACCGAAAATACCGAACCAAACCGATTATACATATATATACATTTTTTTCCCTTAGAATGTTGTTCGTGATTAATTTTATATTACTCTTTTTCATTTTTATCTTTGTTTTAGTTGGAAATTAGTTTGTTAGAACTTAGAATGTATTTTGGTGGACTTGAAGTTATGTTAAGAATGCTAAGAATTGAGTTTTGGTCTTTTAAGCTTATATTTTTATGTTTTCATATAATTTTGAAATAAATTTTAGTGTACTTAAACTTATACTAAGAATTAAACTTAGTGATCGTGTTTGATCTTTTAAGCTCTTTTTTAGGTGTTTGCGACTTGTTACATATTATTCTAATAAATTTGATTAATTGCTTGCTTGGTAGAGGCTTGGCTTTGAAATTTAATGCTTCCAAAAGAAAGTAAAAAAATATTTTTCTAGGTTAAGAGGTTCATATTAAGTGTGTTGATTGATCAAATGTTAAATGGTAAAATACCGATAACGAACAAAAACCGACCGAATACCAATTTAACCGAAATCGAAAAAACCGATTCTAAATGGTACGATATTGGTATTGATTTTTTAAATACCGATTTAAAAAAATACTGAAAATTCCAACCAAATACCGACCGATTATACCGACGCTCACCCCTAATTATGTCCCGTATAAGTCTTGACTCCACGAGGTCGCACGCTACGAATCGCCAAGGAACTCCATGCCTCGACGCATCCAAGCGAGCTCCGCACCACGAGCTTCTACCTGTGCCTGCACATGAAAACTGTGTGGGTGTCAGTACTCAACTGTACTGGTGGAATGAGCTCCTCGTCCACCCATACAAAACTGACACGTTTGATTTACTTTGTGCAACTTAGTCCCCTTATATTGTCTTTCTACTCTTGTCTTAGGATCATTTTTAGGACCGACGCCTTGGCCTATTTTGTGTCTCTAGACCATCCCGTGCTTGCAACAACAACGTCAATCCAACAACGTTAACCTATCAAGTTGTGCTTGCCTTTCGGCCCAAAGTCAGAGACACAACTACACGATGAGACTCCATTTTCGTGTGACCGTGCTACCTCCTTGAGGCAGTACCTCGCTACTGACTTACCCATATTTGTGTTATGATAGTACGGCCGTGCCTCCTATTTTGAGGTCGTGCCCTGCAACTCAAGATAACATAACCAAACTTGCCCTACGACCCTTTCCAACTTAACCCGAGACCAACTCGACTTGTGGAACTTGCGTGGATAACTCCCAATCCCGACACCGACACGACATTCGTGTCGAGGCATGGTGTCTACATTGTAGCCAAATCTTAGGCCCAAACTTTGTGTTCTGACTGTACACACATACAGCTAGACTCAATCCAAAGGCACACACGCAGATTGCCGCCCGTGCCGACCCATCTATATGAACTGGTCACTGGCCCAAGCCATTTTGTACATAGCCTGGTAGCCGGCGGCCCCTGCAACACGAGTAGCTAACTCCGAAGCAAGTCCCCGCACTAACGTTTGCTGCCTTGCAAACGCGAGTAGCAGGCTCCGAAGCAAGACCCCAATCTACCGGCTTCTTTTTACCCAGATCGGCTATCCCCGTTTCCTCCATGGCCGGATCGGTCCCTTGGCCCAGGCTTTCCGATCCGAAGAAATGGTAAAAACACCCCTTGTCGACAAGTAGTCCATGACCACACACCTACGACAACATCTAGACTTTCGTAAATACAAGGCCTAATTTGTGGAACGACTCAACCAAACTTAGCAAACTGTGCTTTGGAACCATACTTCTCTTGCAGAGCCTAAACCAGGGTTGCCTCGGCGACTGACTTACACTCCCGCCACATTTCTTCTCGACGACTGACCATCGCTCGAGCTTAACATTCTTTGAACTCAGGGAACGGCTACCGCATAGCCTTCCCACTTAACTTGAACATAACGTATTTCTTAAGTACCATAGACCGTGGCTAACTTTCCATAGTGCCGACCGTGGCTCATGCCTTAAACCGATTTACATTCTACGCAACGCTATCGCCCAAGTCATACTTCATATGACGGGCCTTGAGATCGTGGGACAAAGTACCTTGACGACCGCAGAAAGAGCAGGACAGTGCTTGGAATGACTTAGGTCGACCGGCATAACTTTGCCTAACTTACTCAAGCCTACAACTTAACTCGAGGGACGAGCAAAGGCTATGCCAAGCCTTGTATCGTGCAAGCGTGCATGCTTTATCAAGCATTTATGCGGGAGACGCCTATGACTTAGGCTAATTCATGGTTTTGTATCGAAGACCAACTTTTCTTCTCCCAAGCCACGGGACGAAGGATCGAGTGTCATTTTCAAAGCACGCCGTGCACCAACTCTAAGCCGACCGTTGGACCTTTCCATATTCTAACTCAATTCGACCTGTCGGGATTATTCCCTTAGCTATGTGGATTCGTCTCTTTTATTATCAAGCCTACTTGTGCAAGTTGAAAACTTTTGATTTATTATATGAAGGCTAAGATGAGGTAAGTTCACTGAAACTAACCCACCTGAGCGAGGAGTCGCCTCGATCGAGCGGGCCTTCGAGTTGCCATTGCATGGCTAAGTCCGAACGCCGTCGACGTTCCGGTTCCTCCGATTGACTGAGCGAGAGAGGACACTACATCATACACCACTCAGAAAAAGTTTTGTCCTCGAAACTAACTGAGTACTTACTCATTGGCTTATCACTTTATTCTATATTCAAGGACTCTCGTACACACTACTCATATGCGTTTCTTCAACTCGAGCCACGCTCGTACTATGGTTATCTTTCACCTCGAACAACTACATCTCAACTTAGGTAACTTACTCTCGTCGCGCACACGAACAACTCTGTTCTAGACAAACCATCCGATCAACCACTATTCAAGTTCGTCTTAATCTAATGATCGCACTACCACCAATCTTTTCCTTGAAACACACTTTTAAAATCCTCAACCCTTTTTCATTTCTCTAGTCTCACTTGATTCAACGTATCACTTAGTTGGATCGTGCACATATTTTAGGCGTCTCTAAAATATATGCATTTCAGCCAAGCCTCATGATAGAAAATCCGCCATCACCACTCGAGTCGGATCGTACACATATTCAGGCGTCCCTGATATACATGCATGTCAACCGAGCCTCATGAGTGGTGCCTCCACAATTCTTATCTATCTTCTTTGTGCCTGGATGTTTGCCTAACCGCTAGGCTATGTCAATCTGTCGACATTGGAATCATAGTTCCCAAAAACGATATCAATACTGACCCCATCCTAATGTCAAACCAAGTTGATAGTATGGGGTTTTTTCTACCCAATTTTGCATCACTTCAATTTCTAAACATCGAGCATAGATTTCCTACACACATCCCGATATTCGTCGCACGGGGTCCGAGTCATTCAGCAAGGCCATTCTACGACAACTTACGTTCAACCAATTCTATGACATATCAATATCGCTCGTTCAACAAACCATCTTACATAGTCATCCCTTCAAACACGTTCGATATAGTTTGCCTATCAATCCTTCTCAAATCAAGCATACTATGACACAATTCGTCGCTAACCAAAATTTCAAATTCTTCATTCCCTAAGTCATCTATTCCAATTCACGTATTCGATCATAAGGTTGTGTAACACCCAGTTTTCCAGATGAGGGTAATTTTGAAATTTTTTAATTATAATAATTATTATTGATATTTATTTTACATTATGATTTTTGGTGATTTTTAATAATTTTTAAACTATTTAAAAACTGCTTTAAGTCATGACTTGTGATTTTGATGTGCTGCCAGTGAAACCCTAGTGACTGCACGAGCTAGAGCCTAACCATGTCATTAGGATGATTTAATTATCATTTTTAGCCTAGGAGTAATTTGGTCATTTTGGCTTATTTGAATTTTTAATTAATTTAATGAATTGGTGAATTCTAGTTTGACTTTGACTTGTTGAGACCTAGTGGACTAGCCTAGAACCTAACCCTAGCTATGGTAACCCTAGTATAACTTAGGTTAACCTACTTTTAGTCATTAGAAACTAAGTTTGGATTAGGAGGATTAATTTAAGTGAATTTAAGTGAATTTAAGTCATGGCTTGTGGTTTCATGAAATGACTTATGGCTTAATTATTTAATTGATCATGACTTAAGCCCATGGGCCATTTAGTGAACCCTAACCCTAATTTTTGAGCTTATGACCAGCCACATAGGGATCCCCACCCTATATAAACACTTATTCATTAGGGCTTGCCTTTTTTTATCATTCCAACACTTGGAGAAAAGAAATGTATTTTTCCCCCTTCCAAAAATTCCCATTTTATTCATTTGATCTCCTTTTTCATCCTAGTCTTTTGAATTGGGTTCTAATTGAAGTTTATGGACTGTTAGTGGAGAGCTATTTCAGTTTGGGATCAATTTGGAGCATTTGGCCATCAAGAAGAACACCCCCCATTTGAAGCCTTTTCTTGCAAATTGCACCTATAGGTAAAACCTTTAAATTGCATTATTATTTTGATTTCTTTGCATAATAGGCTAGGTTTAGGTGTCCCCTAGCTGTACCTCGAATTTGGGTGGATTTCGTGTCCGTATCGGACACGTGTCATAGGGTATGTTAGGTGTTCGACGAAATGCCTCTAATGATTTTATTTTCGATTTTTGCTAAACTAATTACATGATTTTGAAGCTCTTAATATGTAGATTCATTGTGTTGAACACTGAGCACATTTTTGTGGAGAATTCATATCCAAATCGGACATGCATCGCCGCACGACACTGCGCACTGGCCTCGTATGGCTGTCCTGCTGTTCGAGTGTCCTAGCGGACACGACACAGCACCCCGACACCTGAAAATTGGTGTGTGGGTGCGGGCAATGACTGACATCCTACCCACAAAATTTTGTGGGTCCTCGTTGTCTGTACACGAAGGAAACGAGGTCGCACTGTCTCGTGCCTGCTGTGCACACGCACGAAACTTGACACTGATGCGGGTCTCGTGTCGACACGTGATGAGACATGGACACGAGACAGGCACCCTAGGACCTAGACCAACCCTAGGCAAACCTGGACACGTTACCACGAGACTCTAGGACACTTGTGTCGTGTCCTATGCATGTTTGAACGCGTGAACGAGACTGTCCTCATGCACTGTGCGTGTATTGTTTGTTCTCTGTTTTGAATTCAGTTTAAATGTTTTAATTGGTGATTTTAATGGTTAATTTGATCCTAATTATGATGTATGGTATATGTTAGATTAGTTACATGTTAGTTAGGTTTTGTAGCATGGAAATTGGATTCGATTATGGCATGATTAACTGATACTGTCTGATACTTGGGATTTCAGATTTTCTCTAACTTTAAATCCTATTCTATTGATGTGTTCCACTGTTGACTCACTCCCACATAATTGTTGATTCATATTTATGAAGTATTTCAATTCAAATAGGCTTTTGGATTTGTGAATGGAATTTGGGCATGCGGGTTCAATTCGAATTAGTTTTTGCTGAAAACTGAGTTTTCATTCTTAAATCACTGATTTTTCCCATTCCTAAACACTTTAATTTCCAGTTTATTGATGTTTTGTACTGTTTATGTCTCCCACATGTTGTAGTTCAAGTTTAGCTTAATATTTCAATTTAATTTGGCTTTTGAGTTGGGATGATTGACATTTGTTGAGGTTCAATGTAATAACTGATACATGGTTTAGTTCAGTCCCATATATTTGAACTGCAATCGAATGAGGTTTCCTGTCCTTCCTTTATACCTGAATGGACTTGATTCAAATTCCTAATTCATGAGTTGTTTTTTCCTCTTAACTGAAAAAACCTGAGATCCATTCGAATTTGATTTTGGTTTGAGAATGAGGAATTATTTTCCTGTCCATCTTAAAACTGAAATGAATGTTTGTTTCAATGTATATCACTGATTCCTAAACCTGAGAATCATTTCTTCCTACTGCACACAGGGTCACTCATGTATACAGGTTGGTATTCACTGATTCCAGGATATGCACTTCACTGATATGGTACACAGGGTCACAATGTTGCACTGATTTTCCTAATGCACTCATTCCTGTCATAGGGATTTGATTAGTTAGCTACTGATTTCATTTGACCCATGCACACAAGTTTATCACTCACTATCTGAATTCATACACATTGCTCTATAATACACACACACATTCCTGAGAACCTATATGACAACTGTCATGTTAAATTCACACACATCTACACTCACACACTCTTTTCTACCCTCACACACCCTCAACTGAGAATTTTTGCACACTAATTTGAACTGTCACTTCCACACACATGAAATCTTTGAATTCCCTTTACTGCTACCACATTCATTTCACTCATCACACACTTAACCACCCCCTCCTTCACATATTGCACATGTATAAACCTGCCTGCACTTGTATATGCTGAATCTTGCATTATCCAATGCTATCCACAGATTTTCCTATAGACACTCTTCACAGAACTGAGACACACCCCAAAACCTGTTAACCTATTTAATAATACACTAATTTCCATAATTGTACACACACACTAATGTTTCATCACACATTTTGCTAAATGGCTCACCCTCTCACACATTAGATAGCCCTCTTTACCTCTATATATATATGTATGAAGGAATGTAAACAGAATGTATGTATATATATATGGTAATAGATATGTGTGATTGCCTAATATGTGATATGGCTTGTAGTCTAGGTAGCATAGCCTATGGGGATCCCTTGTGTAGTTTAGGTAGCATAGACTTGTGTGAACGGTATTGGTGTACTTGCTAGGATAGTCTTGGTTAGGCCTAGTGAGATTTGACTAGACTAGGATTGATCTAGTTGACTAGTGTAACTGACCCAGAGTTGACCAGGTTTGACTTGGACCTAGTTGACCTAGACAGTTGACCAGGGTTGACTTAGAGTTGACTTTGACCTAGATTGGCCTAAAATCATGTAGATTGCATCATAAACATCATCTGCCTTGTTTTAAACATATTATAACCCATATTGCTCTGTTTAGGACTTTGTGACTCCGGTGCAAACATCTGATATTACACTACTCTTTTCAGAGTATCAGGCGAGTACATTCTCTGATAGTTCTTCCATTTACTTGTCGTTTACTGTACTTTAGTTGTAGCTAGTTCTATTTGATTCTATATTACAAACACGATTTGATATTACTGGATCCATTTCATGCGACACTCACTTATTCGTGTTTGGTCTCTACTTCTGGAACCACCTACTGGAACTACCCTGGAATCATTTACTGGAACCATTCGTGTACTGGCTGGACTTATACCTATTTTTGTGTCGGATTATGGATTCACTTGTACTTGCTGGGCGGGAAAATATTAGAATAGGCATGTGAACATACCCAAATACTGGAACCACTCCCTTGGAATTATACTGGAACGATAGCCATCCCACACTTGGCCGAGTGTGCGGTGTGCCGTATTACCTACAGCCGTTCACATGTCGATCCCGATATTTTAAAGCACACTGTTAGAGTATAGGCTGGACTCACCCTGGAACCTTTGATCACCGACTGGACTCACCTCATACCGGACCCATCTTGTACTGGAACCACCTGGTATCAGATTCATGTTGTCTGGATTTACTTGGGTTTTGCACTTGTTTATATTTACATTCTGGACTTATATCATGTTGCTCTAGTTCAGCTAGTTTCTATTTACAGTCTTTATTGCTATGATTCTTCTCTTGTTTTTACTTACCTTACTTTCCTTGTATCTTAATTGTTTCTCTATACCATCACCTGTATACAAACTACCATGTTTCATCAATATAACTGCTTATAACTGCTTTATAGTTCTTTGTCATTTAATTGGGATTTCTTGATGAGTTGTACTCGTTCCTGTCCTGACTGGACCTGTTAAAATTTTACAGAAGATTGCCCTGAGGACACATGCCCAACATATTATGGACCCGGAGACGGGATGACTACCTTTGGCCCCGACACTCAGGAGTGATCGGGATTTAGTTTAGTAGACTAGCATCTGTTTTTCATGTCGAACTTTTGTATTAATTTGAGACTTGTGTAGTTTTAAGATTTGTTGAGAGTTGTTATTATTTTAGTAGTTGTCCTTCTATTCTTAGTTTAATTCTTCTGTGATTATCTTATCGTGCTTAGACTGTGATTGAGTTACAATATTTTATACTTGTCCTCCGTTCGGAGTTGATCATGATGAGTACATTATAATTGCGTGAGTTGCTGGTTAGATAGTAACCTAGGACAGCGCTCTACCGCCGACACTGCGGCGTAGGCTGGGCGTCGTTACGTATTCGTACCCTCACAGTGGGTGCGGGTCGTGACACATTGTATAGATTAACAATATGTTGCGCCCCGATCTCACGCGAGTTAGATTATCCACGATGGACATGAATCACCATGCACGCTCCCGCGGAATAATCATCCTCATCGGAACGTAACTCTTGTTTGAGTCTAGACTAGTTCATTCCCGATACGCGGATTGGACCTACTCAATCCTCAAGTTTACTCAATCATCAATCGCAAGTCCAAGCATCCTCGAATTTTTCTTCGCATCAAACCAACAAGTTAAGACAATCAAAGTTGCCGTGTCCTGATTTTCCAAGTTCGATCATTCCCGCGACATGAATCACCATGTCAGCGCTCACGCGGAACGATCGCCCCAAATCTGACACGACACATGTGCGAGGCTGGAGTTGCGCTCACACAAGCCAAGAATGTTGACACTGTGTTTATCCGCGTAACCATCAAGACATTTCTATTTTCATCCATATTTATTTCAATCAAAATCCTAAGTATAGCATCCGTCAGAACAATAACACTCTCACGATCGTTATTCCTCGATTTAGAGTGCCCCTGAGTTATTGCTTATGATCATTGATACGCCTCAATACCATCGATGATATGCGTAACTTGACGATCTTCCTTTGCGATGAATTTTGAGTCGTGCGAATGATGCTATCCTCTGACTGGATAATCTCCTCGACATTCAAATTTAAGTTCGATCATTATCCCTCGAATAATTCATAACATCAATTTCCTCAAACCCAAATTTACGTATTGTTTCTCCGTCTATCTTAAGTCATCGACCAACGTATTTCCCCAATTTGCATCACCCTTTGCTAACTCAAACCATCGAACAACATCGATTTCAAATCCATAGTCATTTGTGCAACTTCAAATCAACTTTTATGCACGCTATCTTCCCGTCGAGCTAACTCTGGTATACAATTCATATCGATTTTCCTCGGTCAAGTCATCTATTTCGCTATACCTTAGCTTTTTTTCGATTCAGTTTCACCTACTCAATCATCTTCGCGTTTCATACTAACGCAATCCTCAATCCCGTGCACATTTCGTGCACGTCAATTCTAGGTTGTTCGAATCAACTCGTCCAAATCTTCAAGACTGTAACTTGTTCAACGACACTCAATCTAAGGCTTTGCATAACGCAACGTTTGCTGATAGACGTACCGACACCCCGCATCCTCAATCGATCGATCGATATTCCTGAAGCTATCGCATACATCACTCAGGGATGAAGTCATTCGACAAATCCTCAAAGCCATCATTCGAATCAAAATCGACTTCTTTAAATTTTCCGTTTGAACCATTCCTCGAATTCCAAGCACGTTCATCTATATCGTACCGACGTTATCGTCGCTCGATAGCACCCCGATGGATAGTCATCTCACTTTACTCAATTGAGTTCAACTCATTCATGCTCGACACTATTCAATTTTTGTACTCGACTTTTCTAAGGTCGACGCAACTTTGGTGTATATGTCCAGCCCGACTTAGCCAACCGTGCTTACGCAAACCATCTTTTTTGTTTTGTCAAAAACTGTTCTCCTACGTTTTTACAAACTATTTAGACTTAATGTATGGACATTCTGTGGGACAATTGAGAGAGTACGCACCAACGATATCAACTTGTGGAAGCAACGGAGTTAAAAAATTCAATCGAAAGTCCAAGGACGTAAAGCCGTGCTTTGATACCATTATGTCATGCCCCGCTCCCGTAGGAGCGATCGTCCTCACTAAGGCATGATACCGCAAGAGGCTAGATTGCGCTCGTGCAAGGCGGGTTCCATAACGACCGATTACAGCGGCTGCGATGGGGTCGTCGCACAGAAGTCCCAAGCAGAGACATTGAATAATGACAGCGGAAATTTAGAACAAAACACAAGTCATTCAAAAGATGCATTTTATTGATATTAAAACAAGGATTACAATGGGGCGCAAGGCCAAGATTACAAGTCACTCAAGCTCACTCTTCTCATATTACAAGTCACTCAGCTCTCTCTCATCTCTCAATACAAGTCTTGAACCGGCGGATGCTTCGGAAGGCGTCGTCCATACAATATTTCCCGTATAAGTCTTGAATCCACGCGGCCGCACACTACGAATCGCTAAGGAACTCCATGCCTCGACGCATCCAAGTGAGCTCCGCACCACGAGCTTCTACCTGTGTCTGCACATAAAAACTGTGTGGGTGTCAGTACTCAACTGTACTGGTGGAATGAGCTCCTCGTCCACCCATACAAAACCGACACGTTTGATTTACTTTGTGCAACTTAGTCCCTTTGTATTGTCTTTCTACTCTTGTCTTAGGATCATTTTTAGGACCGACGTCTTGGACTATTTTGTGTCTCTAGACCATCCCGTGCTTGCAACAACAAGGTCAACCCAACAACGTTAACCTATCAAGTCGTGCTTGCCTTTCGGCCCAAAGTCAGAGACGCAACTACACGATGAGACTCCATTTCCGTGTGACCTTGCTACCTCCTTGAGGCAGTACCTCACTACAGACTTACCCATACTTGTGTTATGACAGCACGACCGTGCCTCCTATTTTGAGGTCGTGCCCTGAAACTCAAGATAACATAACTAAATTTGCCCTACGGCCCTTTCCAACTTAACCCGAGACCAACTCGACTTGTAGAACTTGCGTGGACAACTCACAATACCGATACCACATTCATGGAGAGGCACGATGTCTACGTTGTAGCCAAATCTTAGGCCTAAACTATGTGTTCTGACTGCACACACATACAACTAGACTCAATCCAAAGGCACACGTGCGAATTGCCGCCTGTGCCGACCCATCTATATGAACTGGTCACTGGCCCAAGCCATTTTGTACATAGCCTGGTAGCCGGCGGCCCCTGCAACACGAGTAGCTAACTCCGAAGCAAGTCCCCGCACTAACGTTTGCTGCCTAGTAGACGGAAGCTGCCTTGCAAACGCGAGTAGCAGGCTCCGAAGCAAGACCCCAATCTACCGGCTTCTTTTTACCCAGATCGGCTATCCCCGTTTCCTCCATGGCCGGATCGGTCCCTTGGCCCAGGCTTTCCGATCTGAAGAAATGGTAAAAACACCCCTTGTCGACAAGTAGTCCATGACCACGCACCTATGACAACATCTAGACTCTCGTAAATGTAAGGCCTAATTTATGGAACGACTCAACCAAACTTAGCAAACTGTGTTTTGGAACCATACTTCTCTTGCAGAGCCCAAACCAGGGTTGCCTCGGCGACTGACTTACAGTCCCGCCACATTTCTTCTTGACGACTGACCAACGCTCGAGCTTAACATTCTTTGAACTCAGGGAACGGCTACCGCATAGCCTTCCCACTTAACTTGAATATAACGTGTTTCTTAAGTACCATAGACCGTGGCTAACTTTCCATAGTACCAACCGTGGCTCGTGCCTTAAACCGATTTGCATTCTACGCGACGCTATCGTCCAAGTCATACTTCATATGACCGGCCTTGAGATCGTGGGACTAAGCAACTTGACAACCCCAGAAAGAGTGGGACAGTACTTGGAATGACTTAGGTCGACCGACATAACTTTGTCTAACTTACTCAAGCCTACAACTTAACCCGAGGGACGAGCAAAGGCTATGCCAAGCCTTGCATCATGCAAGCGTGCATGCTTTATCGAGCATTTACGCGGGCGACGCCTATGACTTAGGCTAATTCATGGTTTTGTATCGAAGACCAACTTTCCTTCTCCCAAGCCACGTGACGAAGGATCGAGTGTCAATTTCAAGGCACGTCGTGCACCAACTCTAAGCCGACCGTTGGACCTTTCCATATTCTAACTCAATTCGACCCGTCGGGATTATTCTCTTAGCTATGTGGATTTGTCTCTTTTATTATCAAGCCTACTTATGCAAATTGAAAACTTTCGATTTATTATGTGAAGGCTAAGATGAGGCAAGTTTACCGAAACTATCCCACCTGAGCGAGGAGTCGCCTCTATCGAGGGGGCCTTCGAGTCGCCGTTGTATGGCTAAGTCCGAACGTCGTCGGTGTTCCGATTCCTCCGATTGACTGAGTGGGACGGGGCACTACATCATACACCACTCAGAAAAAGTTTTGTCCTCGAAACTAACTGAGTACTTACTCATTGACTTATCACTTTGTTCTACATTCAAGGACTCTCGCACACACTACTCCTATGGTTATCTTTCACCTAGAACAACTATATCTCAACTTAGGTAACTTACTCTCGTCGCGCACACGGACAACTCAGTTCTAGGCAAACCATCCGATCAACCACCATTCAAGTTCGTCTCAATCTAATGATCGCACTACCACCAATCTTTTCCTTGAAACACACTTTTAAAATCCTTGACCCTTTTTTATTTCTCTAGTCTCACTGGATTCAACGTAACACTTAGTTGGGTCGTGCACATATTTTAGGCATCCCCAAAATATATGTATTTCAGTCAAGCCTCGTGATAGAGAATCTGCCATCACCACTCGAGTCGGATCGTGCACATATTCAGGCATCCCTGATATAGATGCATGTCAACCGAGCCTCATGAGTGGTGCCTCCATAATTCCTATCTATCTTCTTCGTGCCTGGATGTCTGCTAACCGCTAGGCTATGTCAATCCGTCAGCATTAGAATCATAGTTTCCAAACAACGATATCAATATTGACCCCATCCTAAGGTCAAACCAAGTTGATAGTACGGGGTTTTTCTACCCTTGTTACTGCGGGGCTGTGCTACTGTACTGCTGTATTGCTACGCTGCTATGCTACTGTGCGATTGCGTTGCTGTGCATCTGTACTGCTGCACAGTTACGCGCAAGAGCACGGACTGACAGGCTGAGTGTGAGCATGGGCGTAGTTGGCGGATGATGTAGCTGATTGGAGACTTGAGTTGTTATGGAAAGATTGAGTCAATTATTCAGATCCATCTTTTGTGGGATTTGAATTTAATTCATTCAAATCTTTCCATTATTCGCTTCTATCTTTTCGCAATCAGTTACGACTAGTATTAAAGAATAGGGTTTCAGCCTGACTCTATAAATACTCTTTTTGTGCCATCATTGAGGACTACTCAGAAATTAAGGAACGAAGAGAGTTACACAGCCGCTGCCATTGGACTCCATGGAGTTCAGCGAGTTCGTGAAAGGAGGTGACATCGAGCATTCGAGAAGTTCTTTCAAACTTGCTAGTTCCTGGGAGCATATCGCAGTAGGGCGAATCTTGCTTTGAGCAACGGTGATCTTCATCACCCCACCAAAGTTGTCTTCATCAACTTCAGATCTCACAAAGAGACCGATTCTTCAACTCTGTTTCTCACAAAGGGACTGAGTCATCAAGCTCGTATCTCACAAAGAGAATGAGTATTCATATCCGTGTCTCACTAAGAGATCGAGATTTCCATCTAAGATCTATTTTGGGAACAACATATATTTGTGTCTGAAGCTAGTGATAGCGACAACGAGCGCTCTCTACTCCCAGATGCTCTTATTATATTTCTCAGATTCTTCTCCTAGATCCTGTAGATGATGATACAGTAGCACATGTACCCTATGGTCACGGCCATAATGGAAGTGTCGATCACCATGGTACACCATGCCAACCGGTAATCGTGATGACCTACCACGACGTAGCTGAGAGATATGAAGGAGATTGAAAGAAAGAGGTAAGCGAGCCACATGAGCTTGTTCATTACAAACACCATCAACGTCTTCGCCTTCTGCTCAGTGACTATCAGTGAAGTCTGGACCAAGGCAAGCGAGCCATATAAGCTATATTTTAAAAAGTGTGTAGATACTTCCAAGAGTCCCATAAAATGGGTGCTTTCCCCTTATTTTGTACACAACAAAAATAAATAAAAAACTTAGTGCTATTATAAAATTTCTTTTCTTCCATTCTTCTCTTCCACCAAAGTATTCTCTGTATAATTTTCTTCCACTCCAAATTTGTTCCTCCTAGCTAGTTGACCTACAACAATTCTAACAAAGTGGTATCAGAACAAGGCTGTTCGAGGTCGAAGATGGCAAGCGAAATGAGTCCCTTCCAACTTCTCATCTTCAACAAGAGCAACTATGCCAATTGGAGCATCAAGATGAAGGCTTTTCTAGGAGCACAAGATGCATGGGAGGTCATAGAAAAGGCTATGTTGAGCCACAAGACGAGGCTTCATTATCTCAAACTCAAATGGAATTGTTGAACACTTCAAGAAAGAGGGATAAGAAAGCTCTTTTTCTCATCTACCAAGCAGTGGATGATGATGCATTCGAGTTGATTTCAAGTGCAACAACCTCCAAAGAAGCACGGAAGAAACTTTAAATTTTTTGGAAAGGAGAGGAGAAGGTGATGAAGGTTGCCTCCAAACTTTAAGATGTGAATTTGAAGCTTTACATATGAAAGAGTCCGAAACAATTCTGGACTACTTTGCTATAGTTTTATCCATTGTTAATAAATTGAAAAAAATGGTGAAAGCATGACCAACACTCGAGTGATGGAGAAAATTCTTCTCTCTTTGCTTCCAGAATTTGAGCATATCGTAGTAACTATTGAAGAAACGAAAGACTTGGGGACCGTGACTATTGAGAAACTTAATGGCTCATTACAAGCCTATGAAGAAAGGAAAAAGAAAAAAAAAAGAAAAAGAAAAAGAAAAAGAAAAAGTAAGAGACATTAGAGCAAGTCCTTCAAACGAAGCTGACCTTCAAGGAGAAAGAAGAAAGCTTTACCAATCAAAGAAGTCAAAGAGGTCGTGGTCAAGGTCGTGGAAGAGAGAGAAGAACTTGTTAATTCATAAGTGGAGAAAGAGGCCAAAAACTATCATACAAAAGGACGTGGAAGAGGAAGCTTCACAAGAAAAGATGGAAGCCAAAGGTATGATAAGTCTCAAGTGAATGCTATAATTATCATAAGCTTGGACATTATGCATCGGATTGTAGAAACACAACTAAAATGTTGAAGGAAAAGCTCACTATGTTGAAGAAGAAATACAAGAGAACTCAACTTTATTATTTGCGCACAAAGAAGAAGAAGAGGGGGAGGAAGAAGAAGATATAAACACAAGGTACCTTCACATGAAGGAAAATAACCATATGTATGGAAGTGTAAACATCTTTATGGATCTTGATTTCTTTGGTAATTATATCACTTTTGAAGATGATCTAGAAACACCAGTGAATGAAAAGGAGAGTGGAGAAGAAATCATTCAAGAAATTGATGCAAGTGGAGACATCGTGTCCAGTGAAGAAAGCTTGCAGCAACTGAATGTCCAAGAATCAAGTTATGACTTGGTTTCTCTGATGGAAGAAGAGAATAAAGTGCAAGCACATGAAGAAGTGCAAGAGTCTATTACTCCGCTCGTGACGTCAATACCTTCTCGAGAAGATTCTCCACCTTCAACCTTGGAGAGAACTGCTCCAAACATGAAGCTTGCAAGACGAGATTGAGATAATTAATAATCAAAATAATCTAACATTTTTTTGTCTTTTTGCCGATTGTGAACCAATAGGTTTCGAAACTCGAGAAGATTGTTGTAAAATATTTTGAAGAATGTAAAATTTTTGTGGAGTTCAATTTTGAGAGTAAATCTCAAATTGAGTAAAGAAGAAAAGAAAATGTGTTCAAGGAATTTAAAATATGGAATGAGGAGAAATAATAAATTATATGAAGAGTTTAGTATAGAAAGACATTGATGTTTTGTTAAAACACAAATTCGATAATTATGAAGATATCAAATGCGAATTTGAATTTTTAATATTGAGTTATTGATCAAAATTAAGATTAAGGAAGTTATTGCCTATTTTCAAGATTATACATTTATTGGATTGATGTTAGCGTCGATCGAATTTAGACGCTGATTGGGATGTCATGTATGTGATCGTCTTGTTTTGTGTCCCCACTATGAAGTTATTGCAAAAGGCTACAATCAAAGATTTAGCATTAGTTATGATGAAAAGCAAGCCCATCTACCTAAAGATGTGCATCGAAAAAAAGAAAGTGCAAAGGAATTATGTCAAAATGAAAAGCAAGCTTCTGATATCTTCACCAATCAAATCGAGAAAAAAAACTATTCAAGACAAGAAGGTCACTTGGAGTCGCAAAGTTAAGTTTGGGGGGGGGGGGGGGTGTCGAAAATAAACTTGATTTTGTGACAATATTTTAAGCCCAACAATTTGATCCACAATCATTAGGCTTTGTTCATTAGGCCCTTTTTAGTTTTGAGTTTAGTCCATGTTCCAGGTTGTTCTATACCTAGAATGTTCATGACAAAATATCTATATTCTAAAGAGATCCTAATATTAATTATAGAAGAGTCTAGAATGATTTCATACTATATTTTAATAAGTGTGTCGACTTTTCCAAGAGTCCTATAAAAGGGGTGCTCTCCCCTTATTTTGTACACAAAAATAAAATAAAAAGCCTAGTGCTATTATAAAATTTCTTTTCTTCCATTCTTCTCTTCCACCAAAGTATTCTCTGTATAATTTTCTTCCACTCCTAATTTGTTCCTCCTAGCTAGTTAACCTACAACAATTCCAACAAAGTGGTATCAGAACAAGGCTGTTCGAGGTCGAAGATGGCAAGTGAAATGAGTCCCTTCTAACTTCTCATCCTCAACAAGAGCAACTATGCCAATTGGAGCATCAAGATGAAGGCTTTTCTAGGAACACAAGATGCACGGAAGGTTATAGAAAAGGCTATGTTGAGCCATAAGACGAGGCTTCATTATCTCAAACTCAAATGGAATTGTTGAAAGCTTCAAGAAAGAGGGATAAGAAAGCTCTTTTCCTAATCTACCAAGCCGTGGATGATGATGCATTCGAGTTGATTTCAAGTGCAACAACCTCCAAAGAAGCACGGAAGAAACGTTAAATTTTTTTGCAAAGGAGAGGAGAAGGTGATGAAGGTTGCCTCCAAACTTTAAGATGTGAATTTGAAGCTTTATATATGAAAGAGTCCGAAACAATTTTGGACTACTTTGCTATAATTTTATCTATTGTTAATCAATTGAAAAAATGTGTTTATTTTATGAGAAATTTTGACTAGCACCCCACTTTTTTTTTACCATATTTATGGTGAACCCCATACAATTATAATAATGTAAGATACCCCCCCCACTTTTGACGGAAATAGTCCCCAACTCATGGTCAACCCCTTTGACCAATTTTTTTGACCAAAATACCCCCGTCTTCTTCTCCGTGTCCCCCCATTTTTTGTGGCTGTCCCCCTCTCCGCCGCCGACGTGTCTCCGCTCCCCCTCTCCTCTCTCCTCCCCATCACCACCACCACCATCACCAGCACCATCACCACCATAATCACCACCATCACCATCACCACCATCATCACCACTACCTTTACACTGCCCTCTACGACCCCCTCCGCCCCCCTCCATGTAGCCCCCTTTGCCCCCTCCGTGCCACCGGAGCCCCCTACCCCCACTGCCGCCCCTGCAGTAGCAACAGGAGCAGCAGCAGCGATGGCAACATCGGAAGGGGGGCGGAGGGGGCTACGTGGACGGTGGCATGGAGGAAGAGGGGGGGCGGAGGGGGCTGCACGGACTGTGGCACGGAGGGGGGGCGGAGGGGGTCACAGAGGGCGGCGTGAAGGTGGTGGTGATGATGGTGGTGATGGTGATGGTGGTGAAATGGTGGTGATAGGGAGGAGAGGGGAGGGGGAGCGGAGGCACGCTGGCGGCGGGGAGGGGGGAGCCACGGAAAATGGGGGGACACGGGGAAGAAGATGGGAGTATTTTGGTCAAAAAAATTGGTCAAAGGGGTTGACCGTGAGTTGGGAACGGTTTCCGTTAAAAGTAGGGGGTACATTACATTATTGTAATTGTGTGAGGTGCACCGTAAATATGGTAAAAAAGTAGGGTTCCAGTCAAAATTTCTCTTATTTTATTTCTATTTGATACACCTATATGATATTTTAATTTTTATACATACAAATGTATTATACTAGAAAATAATGTTTTATGAAATAATATATATTTTTTCGACGATGTATATACATGATAATAAATTCTTGCATATTTGTAAAAATTAATTTTTTAAAAGTTCTTTGGAATTATTTTAAACTATAAAAAGGTATTTTAAATTAATTTTAATGTTTAAATATTTATTGAATTTTAAACTTAGATTAAGATTGGATTAAATTATTTTAAATGGATTTAAATTAATTATAAGATTTATCTATCGAGGGTTTAAAGGATTACTAATCCTTATCTAACTAGGAGCCCAACTCCTATTCAAGGAGAAGCCCCCTTGCTCTTTTTCTAAAAACCCAAACAAATTCTATAGACAAATCAAATAGCCACCCACAATTGTGTCCGTGCACCGTGTCGATGTCCACCTTCACTGTGTTAGCCTATGTTGGCCTCGGGTCAACCCCGGGTGTCTTTTCAATATTTTGATTATTACATTTACATGTAGCAATTACAGTGTCCGAAACACCTGGACAATCCCAAACATATCCTGTGTCCGTGTCACGCAGGACACGCCGACACGACACCCAAAACCTAACCCTAACCCTGTCCTGACCGTGGCTACTATTCGGTGCCGCCGTTGGCCAATCTCCTCGGCTTCCTGACCGACGACCCTCGACTACCCCTGGCCACTACTTTGCTCCTTGACTACTATCAATATAGCCCCATACTCCATCTCCACCAAAGCTATCATCACCGCCACCCTCCTTTCTACTCCGGCCAATCTCGATCGACCCTCACGAGCAACTCAGCCACAACACCCTCACCTCGCCGATTAGCCATCCTCCGCCACTCGCCGGAGCCCTAGCCTTCTCAGCCATCCCCTGTTGGCCCATACAGCCATGGTCAACCTGATTTCGATAATTGACTTAAACTCCGACTTTGATATAAAAAGACAAAAGATCGCTGTAACTACCACTTTTCTCGAAAAGGGGTATTTTTGACTTTTTTTTATTTCTTGTTATTATTGTGAATAATGATATTTAAATTATATTTTGAGTGGTATATCTATTTTTATAAAATTAATAATTATAATTTTAGGATTAATTATTTATAATATTTAATATAGTGCACATGCTATATTAATAATTATGATTAGTGGTTAGCCATTAGTTAGAATAGTTATTAGTGACCCTGGTAGACCTAATTAGTGAGATTAGACAATCATCAAACCCATTTTAATAAGTTAGTTTAGTCTCTAGTTAGACTAGCAAGTTTAATTAGAAGATTAGGTTAAACACCTAATTAGAAAGAAAGACATTTTTTCTAAACTTATCATGACATGAAAGAGGGACTTCTTAGACATTTCACCTTAGCTAAAACCCTAAACCTACCTAATGTGACCAGCCATAGCATTCCCCCTAGCCTATAAAAAGATTAACTTCTTCTTCTTCCTCATTCCATTTGGAACTCTAACCCTAATTTAGGAGTTTCTTCCCTAAATAATTCCTACCATCAAAACCCACTCAAATCAGACCAAATTGTTCCATTCTATTCCCCTTGGAGAGTATATGGCTTTAGAAGCAAAGCTTGGAAGCTTGGAGCACTTGGAGCTTGAGTGCCTTTGGATCTTGGAGCTTTTCTATTGGGAATCCATCTCCTAATAGGTAAAATATATTCTAGACTTTTTAATTCATAGTAAATAGTGTAGATGCATCAAATAGGAAACCCCATGCATTAGGTTTGCCAATGGTGAGGAGTTTAGACTCTTCTCTTTCCATTTAGAGACTTCCCCTTTTGTGTTTGACCCAAATTAGGGAAAAAATTTAAGAATAGCAATTCTAGGGTTTGTGAATAGGTTTATTAGGCTCTAATTGTGATTTAGAATATGTGGGTGTGCTTGGGGTCAAGTTTGGATCCATTTGGAGTGTGTGTCATGGACGTATCACAACGTATCTGATACGCATGCCAAGTGTTTGACAAAATGGCCAAAAGAGCACCCAATGCTCTAATTTTATTTTTGACCTTGTTTTGTATATGCATTGATATAGGTTAGCATTTGTGATCCTATCTAATAATTAGGATTAAGTTTGAGGGGTTTGTGTGCCATAGGGGCTTGTGGACATGTGTGGACTATTGGATACATGGACTGTTTGTGTGCTTTAGACTGATTAGTATATTTCAGTCATATTTTCTATTAGTAGCAGTGTATAGGATACCATTATGGTATCAGTCTTGGGTATACGAGAAGGGGGAGGAGTTACCTCAGTCTCATTTCATATGTTCAGTCCCTCTTGCTGTTGCAGTTAGTCCTATGATACACTGTATCAGTCATGGGTTGGATTGTTCAGTCATTTAGGATATTAGGTATCATAGGCTTTTGTTCAGTCCTATCCAATTTTGGTTCAGTCATTCCTTGTATCAGTCTTGTTATTCAGTCCATGTGAGCCTTGATACTGGGTTTTGTATCACTATCACAAATAGGAGTGGCTCGGGTTGGTTTAAACCTTAGTAGCAGTCCCTGTTTGTGTATTTCTGTCCTATACATATTCAGTCCCTTATTTGATTTGTATTAGCTTTTGCTATAAATTCCTTTACTTTATAGTTTCAACCCTTGTTTGTATATATGTTCAAGCCTATGATTCATTTATATAAACATTTGTATCAGTCTTGATATATATAGGTTCAGTCCATACTTCATATATCAGTCAGTCCAAATTGATAGTGTTCAGTCCTTGTAGCTATCTTATACATTTGTTCAGTCATTTCCTATTGTTCAGTCCTACACAGTGATGTTACAGTTCCTCATTTATCTGGTATCAGTTTTTTTAGTATGCTACTTCAGTCTTTGTTTGGATGATTTGTATTGGACCTGTAGGGACTGCTTTGTTTACATGTTTGGACTGATTTGAGTTTATGGGAGAGAATGGTGTTTTCAGTCAGTGGACTGAAATATAGTTGGGGGAAAATCTACCAAGTGTATCAGTCAGTAGACTGATACTTATCAGCCCTTATATAAACCATTTTAGTTTCAGTCCTATTGAAGGGCTATAACTGTCACTACATTCAGTTTGGAGGTGAAGGCTCAATTTTTAGGCTACATTGGTTTGGTCCATTGTTTGGACTTTGTACCAGTCCTGATAGAGGGGATTTTAATTGGTTAGTCCTACATTTGATATGTAGTTCAGTCCTTGTTGTATATTTTGTTCAGTCATTAGCTATATCTATTTGTGTCAGTTATATGGGAACTTGTAACAGTCATCTAGTTATTTGGGTATTAGTCACATATATCTTGTCTCAGTTAACTGTGAGTAGTAGGGGGACTTAGGATATTGAAGCAACAACAATAGCAAGTAGCAGTAGCTACCTTGCTTCATTGCAGTAGCAAGTATAAATCTTATAGAAGGGGGTACTAGTTATGTAAGATGGAGTGAAGGGGGCCATGTATCAGTAATGAGGAATGCATCATGTAGCAGTGGCATTGCTGCTTGTTTAGTATTGTAACAGTCCCAATGTAGAGGCCTGGGTAACAATCTTGTATCAGGAATGTAATAGGCTGGGTAGACCATAGCAGCTGGTTGAAAGATAGGTTTAGGCAAGGCATCAGCTAGGTATGATATAGTGTGCCAGTTATTTAGGATAGGGATATATGTTATCAGTTAACATATATAGTTAGGGCCTATATATATATTTAATATATATATATATATATATATATATATATATATATATATATATATATATATATATATATATATATATATATATATATATATATATATATATATATATATATATATTACCTATTAACTAATATAGCCTAAAACTTAGTGTATGGCTCCAATATCCTACGAGTTGACTAATTTAACCAAAGTTAACAAAGTTTGACCTAGAGTTGACCAGTTTGACTAGACTTGACCTAATTTGACTTCCATGACCTAGAAGAGGCCTAGAAGCATGTAATTAATGCATTTAAATATATTGTTTACTCTAGAATACCATGTAACCCTGTAATTTCATAATAGGTCTTTGTGACGCCAGTTCAGATATCGATACTCAGTCGTTGCTCAAGATATCAGGCGACTACCTACCTCTGATTGTTTTCATCATGATAGTATCTATATTACCTGCTCTAGACTATTTTACTTGATGTTGACACATTGTTACACAAATTGATACTAAATGGATCTTGTCAGGAGATGTTATCCCTTATCGGGTACATCGGGTATTTCATGTTCATGTACTTTATCATGGACATCGCCTACTCCTTGTATTCGTATTATTTACGTAGTCTCATGTACTCTTGTATACTCTCATGTGCTCACATGTGCTTCATGTGCAAACTAACAATTATGTACGTAATGTGTCATGATCAGATCCATGTGTATTGATTGGGGCGGGAGAGTAGAATGTAGTTACGTGATTAAATCTCTTAGTGTAAATCATGTATATATCGATTATACCTTCAAGTATAATCGAATTACCGTAGAATAATCATATACAATCTAAACCAATTACATAACTAACTTGTGCTCTAAATCACTTGTGTTCATTTCAAGTTAACATGTTCTCTATCTGATTCATGTACTCAGTTTCTTACACCTTCATGATACTATTTTTCTATTTTCCAGTATTTTCTATTCTAGTACATCATGTATATTATCCTATTGTGAGTTATATATTTTCTACCGTGTAATGGAATTGATTTCACCGTTATGTACTTCGTTCCAATCCTGACTGGATATATTTTTTAGAGGGTTTGGAAGATTTTTACACGACCTATTATAGAGGAGGCATTGATGACGATTGTGACCCGGATCATCAGGAGGATCCTGCTAGCTTAGAGGAGACACCATTAACGCCTAGTTAGATAGCTAGGACATTTGTCTGGATTTGTTTCCAGTTATCTTTCCTGAGTTGTATATATATATATATATATATATATATAATTTTTTTTACTTCCACTCTTTGAGATGTGTCGATAACTCTTAAACTCATTTCTATTTGGTTTGTATTGCACTTTGACATCTATCTATTTCCATACCGTATTGTTACTCCTCTTTAGCTATTATGATTAAGATTGTATCTTTCTGTGATGGTCCTCCGTATGGAGAGTATTAATAACAGGTATATTTTTTGTGTTATAGTTAGTTATGCAACCTAGGACAGCGTTCTGCCGTCGACACTGTAGCGTAGGCTGGACGTAGCCACGGTCTCGTGCCCTTTCACTGGGTGCAGGTCGTGATACGTTTTTAGTGGTGGCCCATGCAGGTCAGGCTTCGCCAATTAGAGCGATGTCGTGGTAGTGCAACGGCTTAGTTGTACTACTGCGAGCCTACGATAAGATATAGGAAATAGGATATTTAGATGAGAGGTTACTCAATCATAATTAGGACTTCTTGAGAGATTCCTGGGACGACCGTTGAGAATGTTATTTTGAACTCCATTTCGAAATCCTTTTGTCTTGTTTTAGTTCACCCTTGCTTGTTGTTGTTATTGAATTTGATTCTTTGATGATTCGTTAATTGATTTTGATTCACAAATCGAGATGAATTTTATGGACTGAATTACGGTATCTTCTGATGACATATGTTGACGAGGGCAACAAGAAAGATAAAATGTCTACTTTGGTTATGGAGAATAAAGTTTATTACAGCCATATTAGCCGGCATGGCGGAAACGTAGGGACCTGATTTCGGATGTACGTATCTTAGTTATGAAATTTAGAATTTCTCACATCTATACTAGTCGGCACAGCGAAGATTCTAGATGACATGATTATAGAGGTGCATACCTTAGTTGTGGAATCCATCGCTTATCGCAGCTATGCTTACTGGCGTGGCGAGGATTCAGAGTATCATGATTTTGGACAAATGCGTAGGATTTTGGACAGACGTGACATGATTATAGAGGTGCATACCTTAGTTGTCATTTCTAATCACTCATTCGTTCTTCATCTTCTCTATCTATTCTAAAGTTTCTTATCTATAAAAAGCTTTTCTATCTTCCTATTTCCAAGACAACTCATATTCTTCTAAGTACCGGTGGTTTCCGATTAGGAGTATTCGAGTTGTACAAGCTTGGAGTATAAAAGCTTTCTTCAGAAAGGTTTTAAAGTTTGATCGTGGGCTTCGGATTAAAATAGGACGGTGTTGAAGTTGGCATGTTCTTCTGAGTAAAGCACGCAGTATAATCTCTATTTCAAATAGTGGATTAAAAGCGAGCAAGAGTTCGCGCAACTGGACTAGTCCACTTAGAGGGAAACTAGTATAAACCTCGATGTCTGAGTATTGCTTTCTTGCCCTATTTAATTACTGCTTTACTTTACTACTTTTAAGTAATTACTTATATCTGCCTTTACCTGCTTAAATTTTTATTGGGGATATTTTTTCACTCACTGTATTCACCTCCCTTTAGAGGTGCCATCGATCCTACTATTGGTATCAGAGCACGGTTTCTCTCTATTTGGATTTAATCTCCTTGAGATATGGCATCATTATACAGTAGCAATGGTGAAGGCCAGTCTATAAATAGGGCACTCCTATTTGATGGCACAAACTACACATATTGGAAGACACGAATGAGCTTTTATCTTAAGTCTCTTGATTTTCGTTTTTGGTTGATTGTCATCGATGGTTACAAGAAACCACTACCTATTGTGGTAGATGGGAATCTAGTTGAAAACCCACATGAAAAATATACCGACAATGAAAAAAAACAAGCAAGTCTTGATGCAAAAGCTATTAATGCTTTGTTTTATGCTGTAGATAGAACTGAGTTTAATAGAGTATCAACATGTGTCACGTCTCACGAGATTTGGAAACTTCTTGAGGTAACTCATGAAGGAACTTCATAAGTGAAGGAGTCCAAAATCTTACAACTAACACAAGAATATGAGTCCTTCAAAATGAAGTCTAATGAGACTATTACAAATATGTTTACTCAGTTTCTAGATATTGTTAACCCCTTATCTTTCCTTGGAAAAGAATATAGCAATCATGAAAAGATTCGAAAGGTACTTCACGGGCTGACCAAGAACTGGAATCCTAAGGCAATGGCCATTATTGAAGGGAATGATCTCACTACGATGACTCTTGAAACTCTCATGGAAAAGCTTATGACACATGAACTGGACCTTAAAGATTTCGAAGAACCAGCACCAAAGGAGAAGGCTATAGCATTCAAAGCACACCATAAGACAACCTTCGATGACGAGAGTGAGACCGATAGCTCAGACAACGAGCAAATGGCCCTCATGACAAGGAACTTCAGAAGATTCCTTAAGTATGAGAAGACAAACAAGAAGAAGAAATATTCCAGAGACGGCAAAGAACCAATATGTTACAACTACAAGAATACAGGGCATATCAAGAAAGACTGTCATGTTGTAAGAAAGGGAAGTAGATACGATCAGTCAAGCAAAATAATGACATCGACAAAGAATTATGCTAATACTAGTATCTGGTGTGAAAGTGAGGTGAATGATTCTGATGAAGAAGAAAAACTCTGCAACAGCAAACCTATGTTTCATGGCTACGGATGCTAAGATAATTTCGAATCCTCTTTATGAAAAATTTACTTTTGATGAATTGTCTGATGCCTTCACTGATCTATTAGAAGATCAAAAGAAGATGTTGGATATGTACAAAAGTGCCAAAAAAGCTAAAATTTGTACAATCTGAGTTTTCTAAGCAATCTTAAATGCTAAAAGACAATAGAAACTCTTCTAGTAATACGGATGAGGTTACTTCTTTAAAGCTGAGTTTACATGACAACTATTGAAAAGCTTGAGAAAGTTAATCGAGAAAATGTAAAACTCAATGATCTCTATGAACTAGAGAAGAAGTATAATATTGCTGCACAGAGAATAGGTGTATTCACGACCAAGTACAATAAAGTCTGTGATGTCTCTAAAAAGTTAGAGATTAAATTGGGTAAACAAGTAGTCAAGCCTGTAACTCAAGTGAACACAAATCACAAGGCTAAACTCAAACACAACATGACCAACACTACTAGAACTGCTAGGAGTCATGCATTCATGTATACATTTCCATACAAGAAGTCACACACGTCTTCAAAAACTCACATACATCATCTTCTAACTTCACCTAGCACTAACACTTCTGCTACATATCATTATTGCGGTATAAAAGGACATGTATCACATCAATGCACGATTAGGAAGGTTGTAGATATGCATGTTTATGTTTGGGTTCCAAAAGCTGACAAATTCGGACCCTCAAGAAAGTGGGTACCAAAGGTTACATCTTCAACTTGTGTTGTAGGTGAACCTTCCTCCTCCCATTAGAAGTAAATAGATCCTCGATAGTGGTTGCTCTAGACATATGATGGACGATAATCCTTTGTTTGCAACTCTATCGATGAAAAGAAAAGGCTATATCTCCTTCGAAAATAATTTAAAAGAACATATAATTGGAATTGGCGACATAGGTACTTCTCCCCCTCCTATTATTAAAAATATGTTTTGTAAGAGAATTAAAACATAATCTGGTAAGTATTAGTCAATTGACTGATCATGGTTATGGAATTAATTTTGTTAAAGTTAAATGTTTCGTTTATAATAAATCTTCTGGAATAATTTCCTTTGAGAGAATAAGAGAGGACACATATATGTATTATATCTATCAGAAAGTACTAACAGTATAGGAAAGTGTCTATTCACATCTCAAGACGAAAGCTGGGTATGGCATATGCGTCTTGGACATGCAAACTTGGACACTATTACAAGATTGTCCATAAAGAAACTGGTAAGAGGCTTACCCGATATTATATTCGAGAAAGATATAGTCTGTGACGAATGTGAAAAGAATAAGGCATCTAGATCTTCTTTCAAATCAGTAAATGCTGTAAGTACCTCTAGACCACTGCAATTGTTACATATGGACTTGTTTAGACCAAGTAGAGTCGCCAGCCTTGGCAGTAAGCTGTATGCTTTCGCAATAGTTGATGACTACTCACGATATACTTGGGTTTACTTTCATACAAAAAAATGAAATCTTTTTTGAATTTGTGTTTTTTGTAAAAATGTACAAAATGAGAAAGGATTCATGATTACTCGCATTCAAAGTTATCATGGAGGAGAATTTGATAACCATGATTTTAAAATATTTTGTGATTCGAATGGTTTATCACATGAATTCTCTTGTCCCAGAACTCCTCAACAGAATGGTGTTGTGGAGATGAAGAATAGAACTCTTGGCAATATGATCAGAGTCATGCTTAACCAACATAAACTTCCAAAGTATTTTTTGGGCAGAAGCTGTTTATACAACATGACATATATTAAACAGAGTTCTTATTAGACCAATTTCTAAAAAGACTCCGTATGAATTATGGTTCAATAGAACTCCTATCATCATCCATTTCAAAGTGTTCGGTTGCAGATATTTTATCTTAAACACTAAAGACAACTTAGAGAAATTTGATGAAAAAGCTGATAAAGGAATATTTTTGGGATATGCTACAAAGTGCAAATGATACAGAGTATTCAACAAAAGATTACGTGTTGTTGAAATCAATAAACGTCACCTTCGATGAGCTGAACAGTCAACACAACAATGACAGTGACAAGGAAGATAAGAAAACTCCTTCAGATAAAACACCTGAACATACACCAACCTCGTACCTAGAAAGTCCGCCGAAGCGATTGCGGTTTACACCAAATCATCCAGAAGAACTGGTAATAGGTGATGTATCAAAAGGTGTAAGTACTCGTTCAAGCACTAGAGATATAGTTGATAATATAACATTTATTTTTAAGATAGAAACTAAGAATGTTGTTGAAGCTTTTAATGATAAATTTTGGATTTCTGTAATGCAAGAGAAACTAAACCATTTTAAACGGAATAATGTTTGGAAACTTGTTCCCAGACTTAGTGATCATTCGGTCATTGGTACTAAATGGGTGTTCCGAAATAAGTTAGATGAGAATGGTTCAGTCACACGAAACATAGCACGTCTAGTAGCTCAAGGCTATAAACAAGAAGAAGGCATTGACTACGATGAGACATATGCTCCAGTTGCTAGACTAGAATCCATTTGTATGCTTTGTGCTTTTGCAAGTTTTTATGGTTTCAAACTTTTTCAAACGGATGTCAAAAGTGTTTTTCTTAATTATTTTATAAAAGAAGAAATTTTCGTCAAACAACCACCTAGTTTTGTAAGATTTCAAAAATCATAATCAAGTATTCAAGCTTCGTAAGGCTCTCTATGGACTCAAATAGGCACTTCGTGCATGGTATGAGGGCCTTAGTTCCTTCTTACTTGAACATAGGTTTTCAAAAAGAAACGTTGATTCTACTTTGTTTATAAAATCTTTGGATAAGCATATTTTATTAGTACAAATATATGTAAATGATATTATCTTTGGATCAACAATGAGATGCTATGTAACGAGTTTGCTAAGTGTATGCAGCATGAATTTGAAATGAGCATGATGAGAGATCTTCATCAATCAAGCAAAGTATACAAAATCAAACAAAATCCACAAGAGATCTTCATCAATCAAGCAAAGTATACAAAAGACCTGCTAAAGAAGTTTGATATGGACAATGTCAAACCAATTGGAACTCCTATGGCAACATCTACAAAGCTTGATATTGGATGAAAGAGGTACACCAACTGAAGTGCGTAAGTACATAGGTATGATTGGTAGTTTACTATATCTAACTGCTAGTCGTCCAGATATTATATTTTCAGTATGCTTATGTGCTAGATATCAGCCTATCCTAAGAAATCACATGTGAGCGCCATTAAGCGTATCCTCTGATACCTTAAAGGTACTTTGACAACCGGTCTATGGTATTCCAAAATTGATTCGTTTGACCTGATAGGTTACTCGGATGCGGATTTTGCTGGATGCAAGGTCGTTCGTGAAAGTACCAATGGCATATATCATTTCCTAGGAAAGTCCTTAGTCTCCAGGTTTTCGAAGGAGCAAAATTCTATTGCATTATCAACAACCGAAGCTGAGTATATAGCCGCAGCACATTGTTGTGCTCAAATTTTGTGGATAAAGAAAACGTTGGAAGACTATCAATTATCTTATAACCACATCCCTATTTACTGCGATAACACTAGTTCAATCAATCTCACGAAGAATCATGTTTGTCCTTCTCATACTAAACATATAGAGATTAGACATCACTTTCTTAGAGACCATGTTGTACAAGGAGATATTAGTTAGAATTTGTTGACACTGAACATCAATTAGCTGACATCTTCACTAAACCCCTAGCTAAAGATCGTTTTAACTTTATACGAAGGAAATTAGAAATTTGGATATTGAAGTTTTATAATTAAATATTACTTGATCTGAATTCATAAATTCGTGGAATATATTTTGGTTATAAGCCGAAGGGGCCCTTCTGACAAAAAGACGTAAAAGTCTAAGCCACAAGGTGCGAAGTATCTTCGGACTACCACTAGCTGGGATCCGGCCCCTACAACTAACCCGAAATATTCTATACGTTTTATGCATTTTGGTTAACTAATATAATTATTTTTCTTCAACACAAGTATTTCTAATTATATTTTGCATTTATGTTAAAACCTATATCACTTTTCTTTCCAATTCTGTCCTGACTACCCCTGTTTCCAAACTACATCTTCTCCATCACAGCAGCCGAAAAACCACCCAAAACCCTAACCCTAGCCTCCTTATAACTCCCTCTTCCAAGCCTCTCAAGCCTAAAAAACTTGGATTCAGAGCTATCTCGGGATTCTCTTCTACTGTTTCAGTCAATTTTGGTATATCTCTACTCTTTCCTCAAAGTTCAATTTCCATGGCTCCCAAAATTCCTCATTCTTCCAAACAAAAGGAAGGTTGGAGAAGCTTCTTCCTCCAATGTTCAAGAGGAAGGTTCATTTTCTTTGTTTAGTCCTGCCATGCCGGAAGGTGATTATTTTGATGATTTTATTTTCGTATCACAAGATGCTTCGGATGAATGGTTCAATGACTTTCATCAACGAAAAATTTGTCTGGGAAGTCCAATCAATTTCAATTTGTTTTCCGATCATACAAACGTCTTTGAACACTTTGACCTTGTCGACCTAGTTCAAACCAGTTATTTATTTATTTTAATGCAATTCGCATGTTCTATTTGTAATCTCTCGGTCACTAAGGGCACGATTAAATTAAAAGTCAGTGGAATTGACATTGAGTTTGATGCCGATGATTTGGCAATTATGCTTCATATTCCCAATGTAGGGGAAACATTAGTGCATATCACCTCAGTGCAATTTTCAGCTCACATGACTTTTGACTCTTTTCGTGATTCTTTGTGTGCACAAAATTCACGTCCCAAAGTTAGTATTCGCCCTAAGCATCTGAACAACTACTTTATGATTTGCATCGGATGGTATTTTTTGCTATTCTTCCTAAACAAACCTCCACCGATGAGATCATATACCTGGAACTATCTGCTATTTACCATCTCCACTTCCAAGTTCAATTTAGTCTTCTGAAGACTATTATCGCAGCTATGGAAATGTGTCGCAAAAAACTGCGATGACTTCTCTATGTAATGTATCTGCCTTACATCTTTCAGTTTTTTGAGGTTATCTTGGACGATTGTCCTCAGGATGCTCCACCTGCCCATTTTCATGAGCATCGTAGAGTCGTTCCTATTCCTGTTTTTTATTTTCCTCCTACTCTAGTTGTCCCATCAGCCGGCAGTTCACATCCTTCCCATCCTCCTAGTGGTGTTACCCTTGAGTCTCTTCAGGCCTTGACGATGGATTTGTTTCGGTCCATAGATTTTTGTACCACTCTTCAGTTACAGGCCATATCCAACACCATGAGGGATGTTACCTACAATTTTGCTCACAATCCTGGCGTCCCTATTCCCATGGTTCGTAACCCCTCAGTGATTGGTTATCGCATTGATGATTGAGAGGCTCAGTGAAACTTTGACTCTGCTACTGCCCTTTATGATCCTCACCGCACTACTGAGTCCAGTCCTTCTAGGGCGGCGGATGCTGATGACAATGAGGATGTTCCCTAGTGATATAGTGTCACTTTTTATGCTCAAGTTATGACTTTTTATGTATTAGTGATAAATGCTTCTTTCAAGCATTCTTAGACTTTAGTTATTATGAGACTTTCATTCTAGTTTGCATGTTTATAATATTTTTCTTATGAGTTTATGCACTATTATGTTTTTGTGCTGAGTACGTCACTTTAATTTTTGTTATTTTGGTTATATGACAAACGAGGGAGAAAATATGTTACTTTTATATTTTGTTGATTATCTACTTTTGCTCTAAAGTCTTTTGATTTGAGCTTTTTCTTCTAGACTTCACAGATGTTCAGATAACTTGATTGGTTACGGGGGAGCATGCCATCCAGACCGGACTTGACCCATTATTAAGGGGGAGCAAGTCCATTAGCAAGTATTGTATCAATGAACAAGCTACTTCCGTGCCGCACCAATCTTCTTCCCAACAAAGCTGACATTGATAAAGTATCAAGCGTAGTTTTGTCAAATTATCAAAATAGGGGAGATTATTGACCCATACAGCCATAGTCAACCTGATTTCGATAATTGACTTAAACTCCGACTTTGATATGAAAAGACAGAAGATCGCAGCAGATATCGTCAAGCAAAATTTTCTATTTTATTTTGTATTTTTTATTTCTTGAGTCTAAAAAATTTGTGAGTCGGGTTCACTGGCAATTTAGAAGATCACCCTTGTAAACCTATTCTTTGATCCAAACCAAACCAAACATCCAAAACCCTTGCTAAACCAAACCAAGCCTGAAATTCACTTAGCCAAATTCGGGCCGAGTTCTGACCGAACTCGGTCCACCTGAATTGCTCATGGTCAGCAGCAAAACCCTACTCCTTTGGATCCCTAATGTTCAAAATTATGAACGTTGCCCTAACCGAGTTCTGCTCGAACTCTTGTTCAAAAATTCATATAAATAGAGAAGAATGTCATTTCTAATCACTCATTCGTTCTTCATCTTCTCTATCTATTCTAAAGTCTTCTTATCTATAAAGAGCTTTTCAATCTTTCTATTTTCAATACAACTCCTATTCTTCTAAGTGTCGGTGGTTTTCGATTAGGAGTATTCGAGTTGTACAATCTGGGAGTATAAAAGTTTTCTTCAGAAAGTGTTGAAGTTTAATCGTGGTCTTCGAATTAAAACACGATGGTGTTGAAGTTGTCGTGTTCTTCGGAGTAAAGCATGTAGTGTAATCTCTATTTCAAATAGTGGATTAATAGCGAGCAAGAGTTCCCACGACTGGACTAGTCCTCTCAGGAAAAAACTAGTATAAACCTCGGTGTCTGAGTATTACTTTCTTGCCCTATTTAATTACTACTTTACTTCACTGCTTTTAAGTAATTACTTATATCTATCTTTACCTGCTTAAATTTTTATTGGAGATATTTTTGCTACACTCTATTCACCCCTCTCTAGAGGTGCCATCGATCCTACATCCCCAACTTCCCAACACCACCAGCCCCACCTCTACCCAGAGACCACCAGAACCACTGCCACATGCCTCCTTCGGGCTACCTAAAGCCTTTACCGTGTCGGCATATAGCCCCTGAACCCTAGCTCCCCAGCCGAACTCCTCCGTCGTGCGTCATGGCCAGCGCTCCGCCTCCACCATCCACAACACCGAGCCACTGCGCCCAGCCGCGTGACCATACTCGCTGTAAGACTTCTGGATTTTTAACATATTATATATATATATATAATATCTATATATAATATATATATATATATATAATATTTTATTTGAGTTATATATTGGTTATTATATATTTTCTCACTTTCATTCATGATCATAAAATATACTCTTCGTAGCTTTGATTTTTGTAGCACAAGAAATGCCAAACTCTAGAAACTTCCTTCATGAGTTTTGACCTAGACGAGTTTATCTTCGATTTGAAATATCATGTCCCACTCAAATATGTCTTCTTATATTCTATTTGCTCGCACAACTTTGGGGTCAATTTAGTCCAAGAAGTTATCTACCATGAGATTTGACGTAACTTCTAACTTAAATTCCAAACTCGACTCGATCCAACCTAACGACCCAATACATAATTTCGACTATTTTTGAGCCTACTACACACTGCCTAGGGGTGTCCAACTCAATGGAGCTCCATTGCTCATTTAAATTCAAATGGACACAAGATCCCTTATGTGTTTTTTAAGCCTATTTCCCAATAGGGTAATTTTTCTTAAGCCTAAACTTGTCTAACAAGTTTAGATGACTTGCTAGTGTGATCCCCACATAGATAGGATTATCCTAGATTTTTATTTCAAAATTTTGTGAGAATTTATTGGGTCTAACCTAATAGGAAAACTCATCAATGCAAGGTTCTATATTTGGAAAATTGTATATCTTTTGCCAATCTCTCTTGTATTTGGTTCCAAACTCATCAAAACCCACCCACACTCGCACAAGAACAGCCCATGACCGACCCTATAAATATCCTATATAAATACCATCTTACTCAAACCAAATATCCCAAAAAAACCCTAACCTAATCTCTACTGCTGCCACTGCTGTCCCCTTCTTGCACTGCTGTTTGGCACACTTGTCGAACCCCTCCTGCTGCGCGTGCTGTCCCTTCTTGTACTGCTATTTGGCACACTTGTCGACCAGCTCCACCCCCAACCACCTCATCCTCGACGTGCCTAAGTCCCCCTCCACCTTCCCAAGCTGGCCATCATCGGAAACCACTCCTAGGTCGTAACATCCCGCATAAGACACCCTCATTTGTTGTCCGAAAATACACTGGTTATCCATCTTGCAATACGTTTCTCCATTTCTAGGCAACAAAATTTATTGGGACAAATTTTTTGGGTTCTCTATGTGTCTATTACCATTTATAAAATTTCATATCGAAATTCTTTCTAGTTTTTGGGACACATGTTTTGCCAAAGTGTCTAGAATTGACCTACTCAGTGTGGGACAGTTTGAACCGTATAGCTTCACATTTATCATTGATATCATATATGGAAATGACCATATTTCGATTACCTACAATTCTCGTTCAATGAGTTTTTCATAATTTTGCTGTTTTAATGCTTGCATCATTTGATCT
>JANAVB010012362.1:0-62797 GCA_029216955.1 Iris pallida | reverse complement strand
AAATACTAATTTAACACCATTTAACCTGTATATCTCACATCTAGGTTCTTGTGACATCAATTTGGGCCTCGAATCACATTCACTGCTCAGGACGACAGGCGAGTACATTCTCTGATAGTTTTTATTACTTGATATTTCCTATGATGTATGTTATACTAGTGTTCTATCTTAATTTTCGATACGATGGACTCACGGATTGGTATTTTATGGATTCCTTGACTTGAGATACGTAGTTTCATGCCTATACTGGACTATGGAAATACTGGACTAATGCATCTAATCTTGACTAATGAAATATGTGTCAAAAACCTGGATCCATGTGTACTAGTAGGGCCAAAAATACCTAGGAGACATGTGAACATACCCATTCTATCCCATGGTCTTACTGGAATAATAACGGCCACACACGGACGTGTATGGTTTGCTGGATATCACTCTCTAGCCGTTCACATGTCAACTTGGTATTTCAAATCACTTGTCTTAAACACTGATTTCCTGGATTGTCTGTTGTATACCTTGCATGACAGGTTTTCCTTTATTATATATCTGTCTGTTTTTTACATGTTCTTTTTTATACATCTACTGTTCGATATTCACTTGTCTCTTCCTTATACATTGTCTCTATAACCTGATCATCAAGTATTTCATTATTATTATATTTTATAGTGCTTGTCAATTATTTAGAACTGCTAGAGGAGATGTGCTCGTTCCATCCTGACTGGATACGTTAACAAAATTTTACAGATGATTTAGATGACTGTCCGACCTACTATGAGCAGGGGGTATGCAAGGAAGGCATGCATGAGGAGGATCCTGCTCAGTAGAGAGTGCCCTAGATATAGTTCAGAACTTTTAGTCTTTATGTAGTATGAGATTGTTCCGATTGTTAGTTTGAGACTTATTTATATTCATGATTTTGTGTTGGACATCTAAACTTATGTGTTGTGATAACTCTACTCTTATTTCAGTTATCTTCTTATTTATCTATTTCCATATCGTGCTCTATCTTCCTTTAGATTTGTGATTGAGATTATATGTTGTTATATCATAATATACCTCCGTGCAGAGATGACATGTTTATATTCCTTATTGTTAGATATTAGATGTTCTAGATGACCTATACAGCGTTCTACCGCCGATACTGTAGCGTAGGCTGGACGTACCCACGTCCTCGTTCCCCTAAACAGGATAGCTCGTGACAGTTTGACCCGTATCTGTAGCTAAGGACCACATGCAAATATAATACTGATTGCTTTCAATTCCCAATAGTTTTTCCATTTCATGCTATACATATGACTCTCCTGTTTTGTTGACACGCTCGTTACACGGGGATTAGTATCATAGATCCTTATTTGTTATATTTCTTGACTAATATTTACATTATTACCATTCTTGTGACCTGTTGAATCAATGAGTACTAGTCGGGCGAAAAAATATCTTAGTAGACATGTGAACTACTCTTTCCATCATATTGGCCTGATCGTGAATTATAGCAGCCGCACACGACACATGCGATTGGCCGGATTTACCTCTTAGCCGTTCATATGTCGAACACGATATTTCAACACACGTAGATAGATGTCGATTACTTGGATCTTCTTATTTTCTTTATCACATACCATGTCACCATATTTATATATTTTTCCTTCTAGTTGATATATCATATTACAGAGTTACCTGTTTCTTTTCTTGATATGCCATGACATCAGTTTTTCCTGCTAGTTTATCTCACATATGCTATTTCCATGTTTTACAAATTCTATTATGTTTTGAATAGCCTGTCATATGTATGCTTGTTCCAATCCTGACTGGTTAAACTATTTTTAGGTGATGTTAGAGGATTTTTGTACCACTAATTATGAGCACACTGCAGATCCTGACCTTGGCATATCAGAGGATCTGGATGCGACCTTAGCAGAGTTACCATCTGCAGATGATATTAGTATTGGCCGGATTTGTCTCCGGGAACCTTTAGTTGTTTATTATTTTACTTGAGGATTTTGTGATGAGCAGTGGATTTGTCATTAGTATTATTTGACTCTTCATTCAGTTTCTTTTCCTAGCTATTCTCTCTAGCTGTGGTTAATTATATTTTAGTTTGCTTTTGATTTATCTATGGATTTGGAAGCAATATGAAATATATAAACTGCGTGGTTGTGTTTGATAACTGTGGAGGTTTTAGACAACATTCTACCGCCGATACTACGGCGTAGGCTGGATGTACCCATGACTCATGCGCAAATTCTGGATGCGGGTCGTGACAATGGGCCACCACACATAGCAAGGCACATAATATAGAAGCTAAAGTGCAGTAAATAAAATATCTCGGGTGTAAACCCCCTAATTTTCTACTATGATTTTTTTAATTAAATTTGGTATTAAATTTTTGTTTGTACGTCGCATAGTCGTATACGTCGCATACGAATTTGTCGTATTGAACATCGCGTATGAGTTCGCATTTTCGTATGTCTCGTCGAGTGTGAATATGTGCGAGGTACATATTTTTGTAAAAACATTTTTATTTTAGAATCGTAGTTTTTTAAAATAATAAATAATAAATATTTTTAATTGCTTAGAGTTGTAAAATGTGTCATATTGGAATTTCTAAAACTTTATTTTATATCATGGAAGGTAATATAAATGAAAACAAGGTTTTATGCAAATATTTATTGCATACGAGGTACAAAAATTTAAATTTATAAATATAATTCTATCTTCGAAATTTATTTAATATTAATATTTTATTATTCGAAAAAGTATTTGAAAATATTTTGGTTTAAATTGAATTAAATATGATAAAGTATATTTGAAAAAAAATTATTTTTATTGACTTACATTTGAATAAGTTTTAAATCAAAGATGGTTTTAAACGATTTTAAATGGATTTGAATTTAATTATGAAATTATCTCTTGGGGTTTTAACCAATTTTTGTTCTTATCCTAATAGGATTCCCACCTCCTATAAAAGGAGAGGTACTTGCCCTCTTTTTCCATAAATTTTCACAACCCAGAACTTGTGCATCGTGTCTGTGCCTCCCATCTACTATATTCCCTCTATTACAGTTACAAGTTTATGTTCTGTCCGACAATCCCGGACTCGACACCCACTTCATAACACGCAGGCACCACCACGCCATCCCTATCGTATCGGACAACCCGACGCGACGACACCCTAACCTAACTACAGCAAATCATCACCGTCGGCTTTCCTCCATCCAAATTCCTCCACCACCGTTGCCACCTATTCCGGTCCGGCCATCGTCCACAGAAAACTACCAACACCACCAAAACAAATCCAAAACCCTTAACTATTTTTCGGCAACCTTTACCGCCTCCGCCAATGCAGATCGATGCTGGCGAACCTCTTCGCCTCCTCCTCCTCCTCCTCCTCCTTCAGATTCGACATCCAGTGCGCTGTCGCGGCCGCGAGCGCCAAGCCCCGTCCTCCTCCGCCCTCGTCTACCCCGTCTAACCCGGTCGAGCGCCACCGGAGTGCAGACCCCGGAAGCTCCACCGTGCGACGGATCTGTCGTCAGAACTTGGGCTGGCAACCCCGCCGCAGGCATCCCTCCGCCCGTGCCGAGAACCCCTCGGCTGATCCAAGCCGCCACCACCTCTAAGCCGACAGCGTTCGACTTCGAGCACTCCCGCGTCGCTCACACCGGGTCACCGCTGAGAGCTCCGATAAGTGGGTTGACTTCCGACCTCTTCAGATCTGAAGTCCTCGTGGCATGACAGATCTGGCTACCCGTTTCGTGCCGTCGTCGACGCGGTGAGTCAGTACTGTCCACGGCGAGTCTCCGCCTTCCAGCATCGGAACCCTCCCCATGTGCACCGAGAGCCGCTCGTCTACACCATCGGCGACTCCTTCCGTCGTGTCCGTTCCTTCTCCCCCCTCATCCTCTCGCCCAATCTCCTCTCCGTCAAGCTACCAGCACAGGCCTGGACCCCCTCTCGACGCCTCCCTCCTATTACGGCAACGCCTAGCCGCACGCCGCCCCTGACTCCGTCGAGGTCGCGTGCCACTTAAACCCCTCTGAGTCTCACTCCTTCCCTCTCTCTAACTCTTTTCCTCTTCCTCTCTCTCTCACCTTCCAAACCAAGAGCAGCTCTTATTTAATGTATCATATTATATTATTAATATTATCCATTATTTGTATTATTATTATTATTATTATTATTAGTATTATTATTACTGTTATTATCATTATTATTATTATTATTATTATTATTCATTATTATTATTACTAAGGATATCATTTTCTCTACTAATAAGGTTTAGAAATGAATATGTATAAATAATTATAAATACTTATAAATATGGTTTATCATTTTTTCCAGTATTTAATTTCTTATACAAATTTTGTTGACTAAAAATATACAGTAAAATATTTCAGAAATGTAGCTTTCAAATTATAAAATGTATTATAGTATTTTTAAATTATCAAATAAATAAAGATATAATTATTCTATTTTTACAAACAGAGAATTTTGCCTAAAATGGTCTTTAGATTTCAAGTATTTACCAAAATTATTTTTACTAACAAAATCTAGTCTCAAGTATTAGAAATACTTTTCTAAAAATAGTATGAGTATGTTCTTCACAATTTCTCCTTGATTTTTACCATCGATCACGATTGATCACGCGTTTCTCTTTCTTATAAAATATCGGACCCTCACATATCGACCCCGGCCATTGGACAGAGCAGGACTTGTTAGATCATTGTACCACACCATGCGTAACACCAGACAAGATACCTTGCCATATTTACTGCTTACATTTAGTTATATTTATTTCAGTTATTGTATCTATATTTCTTGTTTATTATTTTCTTCTTGCATGTGGACTTAGAGTTAAGAGACTACCGTCAACTTAGTGTATCTCATTAAACTTGTCATATTGTATCACGAGTTGTGTGTGAGTTGTGAGTATCATGTAGCGGTCACTTGCGTATTGGCTGATCACCCGTGCGCATGCGTAGGAATAAATGTCAATAGATAATGCTAGAAGACTTGACAGTTATCTATTATAAATTGTGTTGTAGAAATAACACGTGTTGGTGTGTCGTGGTTACGATGTATGTATATATCATTGGAGGGAGGGGACAGCTACTAGCAGGGGCTACATTTACTTTTTACACATTTGTGGGTGATAGTGACTCGGATGAGCGCTACTGCTGCCCGGCCGATAGTGTCTCGGATGAGCGCTACTTGACGGCTACTCTTGATTACTTGCGTGAATCCTTACAGCCCCTGCATAGAACATTGTCCTCAAAGTGCATATCACATAGATGGTTAGGGACCCAGTTATGCTGTAGTTTTTTAGTGTTTACATTGCAGTTATAATGGTATGTTCTTCCTGTATCTTGTTACGTCCCTCTGAGGACCTGGTGATTTCTCCAGGTGTGTTTTGTGACTTCCTGCAGGTGCTCTAGCTAAGGCCATGACTTGTGCTCTATTCTGTCGTGATGTTGCTTTTGGATCACCATCCCCTTCGCTCGACCAATCACAGCCTTTGTATATTTTGCCCTATTTAATTTAGTTGGTAGTAAATTTGTCTCCGTCCAACGATTGTATACATGACAAACTCAAAGTTGCTTTTATATCATTTTTTTATCTTCGTGGATGAGATTTAGTGTCTTAGGTTTCTACATTTTACAGCTTATGTATACATACGACCCTTTCATTTACTCATACGTATACAGTTGGCATTATACGTTTCTAGTCCTTCTATTTTGGGACTTGGGCTTTACATGTTTTTATGGTAGCCCATGCAGGTAGAGTTTATCACTTCGGTTACGTGACTGTACCAATGTGAACCTGCATATAGGAATAGAGTTTAGAATCTCATCCACATACTTGACCGCCTTCCTTGACTCCAATTTTCAAATCTCGTTCGACTTCCTTGATTTGCCTCTTGTTTGATTCCGTCCTACCGTAAATTCTTATCTCTTGTGCTTAGTGACAGTTAGGAAGATGACTACACTAGTATATGCTCATAGGTCAAACACATGGCTAGAAATATTACATCAATAATTAATGTGCATTAAGGTTATATTGAGTATAAAGGCATTTATTTTTCCTAGAAGTATGATCTTAAGGGTTAGTAAATTCTAAGTTGGGTAGTAGAGATGGATTTTATTTTGATACTACTAAAGGATTGATAAATTGAGAAAACAAAATATTGATTTTTGTGAAATAGTTATATTTTATTTGAGTATGAAATCGATATAAGAAATAGCTTAAGATTTTTAAATTTAGTGGTACGATTTACAAGTTTATTTAATTTTGAGTTTGAAGGATGATAGTAAAATTTTGGTTTGAAATATTTTGGAAGATATGAAATCGATTGAAAAAAATTTCAAGTTTCAAATTATATTTGATGATTGATTGATAAGATTAATTCGAGTTTAAAGTTGGATTGAAAAAAAAATATTTTGGGGAATAATTTATTGGTGTTATGATAAAGGTTAATTTGAGATTGTTGGCAGGTTTCACGAAAGGACCCATAGATTCTATAAAGAATTTTTTTGAAGGTTTTAGAAATACTTATGATATATTGGATTAAGGAGAAAAAAATGAGGAGAGAAAAGGTGTTGACAATAATCTAAAGGGATACCTCGAGATTTATTGAAGGAATTAAAATTTTAAAGTATGATTATACTTGGCGACATAAAATGATTTTTGGTAAATTAATTTGAGAATCCCATTGAGAATTGTTAAGGAAGCTCGAAATATTAGAAGTTTAGACTTGTATTGATAAGAAACCAAGATAGACACGGGGTCACCCTAATGAGATACAAGTATTTCACATTAAGTTGCCATACCACCTATGATTATGATATGGCATATACGCAAGTATAGTTAGTCATCGACCAAACTGTATAACTATATCTTCATCTTGACTTACTCAACCTTCCCTCAAATTTAGATCTTTTATCGTGACCATCTAATTGTTTGAAACTTAGAAATGATTAGAATATTTCCCTTGACCATGTTTCATCTAAGAGACTGACTTCTCTCTAGAAACCGTGTCCCTAACTTATTATACTTTGACCTACTAGATTCTTTAACTACCTTTGTTTTGTGCTTTAACTGGATCCCTTTTATTTATGCGTAAATATCACCTTATGAACTCCCACTTTCTATTGTAGATCATTTGGTGTCGCTACTCGTGACTATGATATTTGGAGCACAACAGTAGACTTTTTCTTCAAACAGATTTTACATGTAAGACCTAGGTGAGCCCACCTTCATGTAGGTATATCACGTGCCACTAAAACACTTCTCCTTGTATTCTATTTTCATGATATGACTTTTTGGTCATAAGAGACTAAACTGTAATCTTTACCATGATACCGACTTTTGACCTCAGAAAGAGATTCAACCAAGACTCAAGTCTTTCGACCCCATATATGAGTGTGATCTACTCAACTCCTTAAATGTTTAGCTTGTGCTTATTGTTGATTGCTAACCCATGCCTTTTATCTTCGTATCTTATCTTAATTTGCTTAGACCCTTAAATTTTATATTTGCACAATAATCCGTAATTATTATCCAAACCCTTAACAAGACCATTGAAGCCTAGCCATATTCTTCACCCAAATGTTTACTTTATTTGACTTCCCGTAAATCATGTAAACCGTGTTTATTATGGTTTCCTTGTGTGTAGATGAAATTTCTATGGCACCCTTCAATTCTATGACTAGATTAGAGAATCCCACATGGGAGATTAAAGGAATATGAGGAATATGCTATGACGGAAAAAAAATTAAACTGTGGTGATTAAAGGTACGATTAAATGTGAAAGAATTATAAATGGACAAATTGTCTTCAAGGAATGAGCAGAAATTTGAGAATAAGGAATTGTGATGCTCAAAGGATTGATCCTATAACAGTAGACACGGAACTCCTAGTAGGAAGAGTTGATTTGAGAAGTATATAGGTTTGGAAAAGAAAATGATTGAGGAATTTATTAAATTCCTAAAGTTTGAGAGGTATGTGATTTTTCCAAAATAATCAAGATGAGAACTAAGGTTACGAGATTTATGAATTGCGAATATGTTCTAAGGAACCGAAGTTTTTGTGAGTCAAAATTTAGGAGAGAAACTCCAATTTGGGGAAAACAAAAATGTTTTATGAAAAATTAAATTTTGTGGAATATGAAATGTGAAGAGACTGTATAAAGTTACTATTGATAAGACGATTCTAGATATAATGATGAAAGTTTGAATCAAGAGTATCGAGCTTGTAAATTTTTAAGATTTGGAAAATTGTTGTGAGCTTACACGTCTTGGATAAATGATAGTCTTTTTCCAATATAGACATTGATTGGGACGCCATGACATTTCTTCTAGACTATACTAAATTTTTTTCTTGATTATTGTTGTTCAAATGGCTTGCTGGATTTCATTTCCGGATCGTTGTTTAAACTTCTTATCGATAAACCCTCATGCCTATGATTTTACCATCTTGACTAATACTGCTACTATAATATAGTTTTGCAAGCTGATTGATTTATTGAGCTTGTTCATGACTTATGCTATTGAGCGCGCTCACTAACATATTGTCTAGTCAGAACCGGTGCATGATGGTCTGATCAACAAAGTGCACTTTGGTTCGCTTTTACCTATTGTTCTACGTGGATAGGACATAATTACAACTTGAACTCTAGAATCCCATCCACGACTGCATTGCCAATTCTTTTAAAATTATTCGGTCGTCTTTGAACCACGTATTCGTAATATCGTCTTTGATCTCTTTATTGCTTTCACCTTCATATATTTTGGAAGGACGAAGGCACTTATACTAGGATTCCCTCTAGCCGACCTATCACTTATGACCCTTGTCACTGAATGTGCCTATATATTCGTCTTAAACTCCTTTCCTCGGCCCTACATTTGTTATCACCACTCAAGTTAGGAATGAATCATTCTCGTAATCGTGTCCTCAACCCTACTTATTCCTAAAATTTCGAGGACAAAATTCTTTTAAGTTGGGTAGGATGTAAACCCCCTAATTTTCTACTATGATTTTTTTAATTAAATTTGGTATTAAATTTTTGTTTGTACGTCGGATAGTCGTATACGTCGCGTACGAATTTGTCGTATTAAACGTCGCGTATGAGTTCGCATTTTCGTATGTCTCGTCGAGTGCGAATATGTGCGAGGTATATATTTTTGTAAAAACATTTTTATTTTAGAATCGTAGTTTTTTAAAATAATAAATAATAAATATTTTTAATCGCTTGGAGTTGTAAAATGAGTCATATTGGAATTTCTAAAACTTTATTTTACATCATGGAAGGTTATATAAATGAAAACAAGGTTTTATGCAAATATTTATTGCATATGAGGTACGCAAATTTAAATTTATAAATATAATTCTATTTTTGAAATTTATTTAATATTAATATTTTATTATTCGAAAAAGTTTTTGAAAATATTGTTTTGGTTTAAAGTGAATTAAATATGATAAAGTATACTTGAAAAGATTATTTTTATTGACTTACATTTGATAAGTTTTAAATCAAAGATGGTTTTAAACGATTTTAAATGGATTTGAAATTAATTATGAAATTATCTCTTGGGGTTTTAGCCAATTTTTGTCCCTATCCTAATGGGATTCCCACCTCCTATAAAAGGAGAGGTACTTGCCCTATTTTTCCATAAATTTCCACAACCCAAAACTTGTGCATCGTGTCTGTGGCTCCCATCTACTATATCCCCTCCATTACAGTTACAAGTTTATGTTCTGTCCGACAATCCCAGACTCGACACCCACTCCGTGTCACGCAGGATACCACCACGCCATCCCTGTCGTGTCGGACAACCCGACGCGACGACACCCTAACCTAACTACAGCAAATCATCACCGCCGACTTTCTTCCATCCAAATTTCCCTACCACCGTTGACACCCATTCCGGTCCAGCCATCGTCCCCAGAAAACTCCCAACACCACCAAAACAAATCCAAAACCCTTACCTATTTTCCGGTGACCTTCACCGCCTCCGCCAACGCAAATCGATGCTGACGAATCTCCTCGCCTCCTCCTCCTCCTTCAGATCTGGCGCCCACAGTCCTCCTCCGTCCTCATCTACCCCGTCCAACCCGGTCGAGCGCCACCAGAGTGCAGACCCCGGAAGCTCCATCGTCACGACGGATCTGTCGCCAGAACTTGGGCCGGCAACCCCGCCGCAGGCATCCCTCCGCCCGCGCCGTGGAACCCCTCGGCTGACCCAGCCGCCACCGCCTATAAGCCGGCGGCGTTCGACTTCGAGAACTCCCGCGCCGCTCACACTGGGTCACCGCTGACCGCCGAGAGCTCCGACAGGTGGATTAACTTTCGACCTCTTCAGATCTGAAGTCCTCGTGGCACGACAGATCCGGCTACCCCGTTTCGCGCCGTCGCCGACGCGGCGAGTCAGTACCATCCACGGCGAGTCTCTACCTTCCAGCATCGGAACCCTCCCCGTGTGCACCGAGAGCCGCTTGCCTACACCTTTGGCGACTCCTCCCGTCGCGTCCGTTCCTTCTCTCCGCCTCATCCTCTCGCCAATCTCCTCTCCGTCGAGCTACCAGCACCGACATGGACCCTCTTGTGCCGTCTCCCTCATATTTCGGTAACGCCTCGTCGCACGCCGCACCGAACTCCGTCGAGGTCGTGTGCCACCGAAACCCCTCTGTGAGTCTCACTCTTCCCCTCTCTCTAACTCTTTTCCTCTTCCTCTCTCTCTCTCTCACCTTCCTAACCAAGAATAGCTCTTATTTAATGTATCATATTATTATTATTAATATTATTATCATTGTTAGTATTATTATTATTATTATTATTAGTATTATTATTACTGTTATTATCATCATTATTATTATTATTATTATTATTATTATATTATTATTACTAAGGATATCATTTTCTTTACTAATAAGGTTTAGAAATGAATATGTATAAATATTTATAAATATGTATAAATATGGTTGATCATTTTTTTCAGTATTTAATTTCTTATACAAATTTTGTTGACTAAAAATATATAGTAAAATATTTCAGAAATGTAGCTTTCAAATTATAAAATGTATTCTAGTATTATTTAAATTATCAAATAAATAAAGATATGATTATTCTATTTTTACAAACAGAGAATTTTGCCTAAAACGGTTTTTAGATTTCAAGTATTTACCAAAATTATTTTTACTAACAAAATCTAGTCTCAAGTATTAGAAATACTTTTCTAAAAATAGTATGAGTATGTTCTTCACAATTTCTCCTTGATTTTCACCATTGATCACGATTGATAACGCATTTCTCTTTCTGATGGAATACTGGACCCTCACATATCGACCCCGGCCATTGGACAGAACATGACTTGTTGGATTATTGCACCACACCAGGCGTAACACAGGCAAGATACCTTGCCATATTTACTGCTTACATTTAGTTGTATTTTATTTCAGTTATTGTATCTAGATTTCTTGTTTATTATTTTCTTCTTGCATGTGGACTTAGAGTTAAGGGACTACCGTCAACTTAGTATATCTCATTAAACTTGTCACGATTGTATCACGAGTTGTGTGTGAGTTGTGAGTATCATGTAGCGGTCACTTGCGAGTTGGCTGATCACCTGTGCACATGCGTAGGAATAAATGTCAATAGATGCATGCTAGAAGACTTGACAGTTATCTATTATAAAATTGTGTTGTGGAAATAACACGTGTTGGTGTGTCGTGGTTACGATGTATGTATAGTATCATTGGAGGGAGGGGACAGCTACTAGCGTAGGGGCTACATTTACTTTTTACACATTTGTGGGTGATAGTGACTCGGATGAGCGCTACTTGCTGCCCGGCCGATAGTGTCTCGGATGAGCGCTACTTGGCGGCTACTCTTGATTACTTGTGTGAATCCTTACAGCCCCTGCGTAGAACGTTTTCCTCAAAGTGCATATCACATAGATGGTTAGGGACCCAATTGTGCTGTAGTTTTTTAGTGTTTACATTGCAGTTATAATGGCATGTTCTTCCTGTATCTTGTTACGTCCCTCTGAGGACCTGGTGATTTCTCCAGGTGTGTTTTGTGACTTCCTGCAGGTGCTCTAGCTAAGGCCGTGACTTGTGCTCTGTTCTGTCGATATGTTGCGTTTGGATCGCCATCCCCTTCGCTCGACCAATCACATCCTTTGTATATTTTTTCCTATTTAAATTAGTTGTTAGTAGATTTGTCTCCGCCCAGCGATTATATACATGACAAACTCAAAGTTGCTTTTATATCAATATTTATCTTCGTGGATGAGATTTAGTGTCTTGGCTTTCTACATTTTATAGCTTATGTATACATACGACCCTTTCATTACTCGTACGTATACAGCTGGCATGATACGTTTCTAGTCCTTCTATTTTGGGACTGGGGCGTTACATGGGATGACTAAACCAAACTGACGCAACGCTTTGAGGACAACATTCGCAAGCACAGAGATCTCCAAATTAAATGCAACAGGATAGGAATATACATATAGCCGTAGCGGCATGTCGGAGTCTGAACGGTAACTAAGAGAGAAACATGCACAGAAAATATGTATTCTTTTCGAATAAATATAGATACATAATATAATGTGTAGTGCACAGCATGGCCCGTACAAGTAGAATTGTCCGTAACTTTCAAGAATCAATAATTTGTATCCACAACTTACTGTTATGACCTCTCTCTAGATGACAAATCCCATGACACACTTTTATACAAAAAATAAAATGACAACACCAACCTTGTCCTACAGTCATCAAAAAATTTGGTATCTCAGTAATCAAGATCAGGTATCATACATGTGTTAAACACATGTTGTATCCTACAGGTCTCAATGGAAATAAAATCCAAAGAATCAGAGGAAGGATCTAGATATCAATAATAGACAACTCAACAGTTGAATGCACCCAAATATAATCCGGAAGTACGTATTGACATATCCACTAAGGTCCAAGACAATAATATAAATAACAACTTGCACGCTCCTGTTGGTCACCCATAAGCTGCAATACTGTCCCATAGACGCATAACAACTCATGCTGCCAACAAATGCTTCCTCTCAGACATATATCCATGTATGGCAGATTTTTTTGAATAAAGAAGCCAAAAAAATAAAAAATAATGATATAACAAGAACTGACAATAGCAAGGTGCACTTGCCTGATTTCGTAGTGTGAAGATGAAAAGTAGCTCTCGTGTCCATGCCTTCAGAATCCAATGCTCCTAAATAATTAATTAACTACTTTAAGTATTTAAGCAAAAAAATTATAATATGACTTATTTATCTAAATTAATATTTTAAACCATATTAACTATATCCAAATACCTCATGGAACCATTTTAATTTATACACAACAACACACATGTTCCATGAGACATCGAGACCTAGTTTTACGGTTTTTGACTTCTAAATTCTATGGTTAAGTCTCTATTTCGAGGGCAAACATAAAAATAATCTAAAATCATAAAAATAATAATTTAAAATTATTTTATACAGACATAGGCTCTAAATTTTAGATTTGAAATTCTAAAGAAAATATATGGCTAGTTGACTTCTATGTCGGCTAGTCTACCCGAATCTTGTCCGGAACATCGCCAACTTCAAATATAAGTAAAAATGCATAAAATATTATTTTAAAAATATTTAATACTAATTATTTTACAAATGGATCCATTGGTCCAATTAACTATCAAGTTTTGGCTATTTTATGTCAGCAATTTACCCGAAAAGCTATTATTTTGCCTATTTTTCTCGATCTAAGATGATAAAATCATAAAAAATTGCTTTAAAATTATATTTTATAGTAATAAACCTACAATAGATTCATTTCTGAAAAATTCCTACAACATCATAGGGTTCCTTCACAATGGTGCTAAAAATCAATGATACCGTAATTCGATTTTTCAATAATCCTATATGTAACCCTTAGAGATAAAAAATATAGATAGAAGTGATAAAAATATAATTTTTTAGATATTAAACTCAGATTTTCTATAGAATTATTAGCATGGAATTTCAGATGGAAAAGATAAAAAATTTACCGAAATCTTTTGCTAGAAGTGTTGTGGGTGCTCCTCTTTCCTAAAGGTGTAACTACCTAAATTCAAATTTTTCTATTTTTGGAAATCAATGTCATTGTTTTTAGGAATTCTTTTCTAAATTCATTTGTGGATTTATTTCTAAATTCTAATTATTATTTTATAATAATTAGTTAATCTCATTTTTGGATTTATTTTTATTATTAATTAAATCCTTGTGAGCCTACAAACCTTGGGTTTGGATTGTGCGCTGGCTTAACCTATTTGCCTACCAAGCCTTGGGCTTGGATTGTGGGTCTTTGTAATGTCAAATTATTAGTTAGCCCTAATTAGTTGATTAGCTACTAATTAAGTAATTAGTTAGTGTTAGTTGGGGTTAGTTAGTAGGTTCCATTATTGTCCCTAGATCTAATACATATCACTGTATGCCACTTAGGCTTGGAGAATACTCCATTTTTCTACTATTAAAATATTAGGGTCTCCCCAATATTTTTTTAGAAAATTCTCACTCTCTCTCTGTCTCTCCCTCCTAACCAGTAGTCTGCTCCGCCCTCCAGATCGCCACTCACTGGCTGAGCTCCAGCAAACTCCGACGAATTCTCTTCTCTTCCTTCTATTTTTCTCCTCCTTCCTTTATCTACCGTCACTACCGCAGCCCCAGCTCCTCCGACCACCAGCATCTCCAGTCGATCTCCACCGCATAGTCCCTGCTCCGCCTAGCCGACCTCCACTCTGCTACCTACACCCCGATCTCTAGCCACCGCCAGTGTCACCACCACCCGACAACTACGTACCCAACATCACCACTAACCACCATTGTTCCCTTCACCAAGACCATGCCACCATCATCAGTGACCTCCTCGACCTAACTTCGACCACCCCAGTACAACCACCACCACCTAGATCTAGATCCTCCCCGACCCAACCAACCACCGCACCACCATCCCGAACACCAAGCACCACCACTCCACCACACAGTCACCACCAAAATTAACTACCACTTCTACCAACGCCACTACCATACTATTCGACTTCACCACCCAGCACCACCATGATGACCACCGACCTCGACATCCAAGTTTATTGTGCCCCTCCGCAGTTGACTCATATCTCATCACCGTCGACCAGATCTACACCGTTGACGTCACAGATGGCCAGATCTGTGGTTCATGCCGCCTCTACCGAGCTTCTTCGGCCATATCTGCGCACTTAGCTCGCTGGCCAGCACTTTCGACCAGTCTGCCCCTTAGTGGCCGACCCTATCACCGACTCCCACTCCTCCGTGCCGGTTTAGAGCTAGCACGTTGTCACTACCACATTTCTAGATAGAGATATTTTTATTATTTTATATTAAATATGTTGTGTATATTATTTTAATTAATTATAAGAGGTTATTGCATTTATTAGTAGAGTAGCCTATTTATTGGACCCTTGGTTAGTGAACCTATTTAGACTTGTCATGACACTTGTACCAATATTTTAGGTTAGCCTCATTGAGAATCAATTAAGTCATAACATGTCATGAATATGGATTAGATTTAATTACCAACTTAGACTAGAAGCTTCCATAGGTTAACCAAACCTTCATGACAACTCAAGAGGGCTTGGTGGACATTTCACATAGGCAACTAGGGCACCATATGTACGGCCATGGAGAGAGAGTGAATCTATTCATTCACTTCTCATTTTTTAGCACAAACCCTAGTATTGGTGTTTTTTCCAAAAACCCTTTTCATTCTTTCATCATTCCTTCATCAAATAATCCTCAAAACATTCTTAATCTTTTCCTACTCTTCATCCAAGGAGCCTAAAAGCTTGGAAGCCAAGGAGCACAAGAAAAGGAGGCTATTTGGCTTGAGAATTGTGTCCAACTTCTCCTTTGTGCCCACTTGTGGTGCTATATTAGGAATCCATCTCCCAATAGGTATACATATAACGTTTCTCTATGTTTAAATACTATTACATTCATTGGACCATTATAAAATCCACCCATGGACTAGGGGTACCGATAGGAGGAAGAACTAGGCTCTAATTACCATGTTGGTAGAAGTTACAGAAAGTTTTTGTGCTATTTTTGAAAAAATTCGAGAATAGTACCCCAAGTGTTTGTCATTTAGTTTGATAGCTAAATAGACATGTTAATGATGTGTGTGGCTAGATATGTATCCACAAATGGATACGAGTTGGTTGTGTCATGCCACACTAGGACACGTAGTCAACTTAGGATTTTTTTCTCCTCTTACACTTGTCATACACAAGTCACATTTCATATAACACATTGCACTAGCTAGACACCACTCTAAATACATTCTAATTATCATTTTAGGCATGGCCATATGTTTTGGTGTGAATAGGACAAGGTTTGGCATAGATATCTTGGACGTATCACAAATGTGTTATAGACTAGTGCGATACGGGAGTGATGCACACCTAGTATTTGATACATTACTTGTGTGTGCAAACACATATGTGGTTGTGTGTATGTGGATACCCACATGTGTTGTATGTGTATTCATAAATAGGCATGTTTGTGTGTGTGTCTATTTGCAGTGTGAGGGGTAGACTTGGTGTATGCATTTGTATGTATATAAATGCATATGTTTAGGGGTTTGTGTCATGGAGTGCATGTGAGAGTGTATGTGTACACTAGTATAGTGTGTGTGTATTACACATATGTATATATGTGTATATGGGGAGAGAGAGTTGTGTATACATGTACATGTATATATGAGTGTACATAAGTGGAAGGGGTGTGTAGGAACATAAGTGTGTGCCTATTATGTGGGTCTGTCTAATGGAATAGAAAGATGAAGAAGGGAGCAGCATGTGTGCACATAATATATGTGTGTTTACACATGTAAGTGTGCGTGTGTGTGTGATAGAGGAAGACTCAAGAAAATACATTGGTGTATGGACATGTATGAGCATGTAATTATAATGTGTGTATGACAGTAGAGTGGGAAGAGGGAAGTGGTTGAGTGCCTATGTACGTATACGCGTGTTAGATAGAGTGAGTTCATGTTAGTGAAAGAGAGTGTAAAAGATAGGAAGAGATGGAACTGCCCAGGCTACACACAGTAGTGTGCACACAAGTATCATAACTTGTGCACACACGTGCACAGTAGCAAGCAGGCCCTGCCTTGGGTAGGTACAGGACATTTGGCTCTATGCACACAGTATGCATGCCTTGTGCCTATGTATATGCAGTAAAAGAGGGAACACTACTCTGCAAAGCAATGAAGGGGACAGGTAGCAAGTGCCTAACCTATGTACACATGCCTATGTGCAGGCCCTGTTTGGTATGCACAGTAGCAGAAAGTGACTAGCAGCAGCAGGAACTTATGCATACAAAGCTGCACAGGTAGTAGGGGACTTGGATTCCCTGCTTACAACAGGAGCTTGGGGTCTTCACTGGACATGGCAGTATAAAGCTTACTACAGGAGCACTTGGCGCCCTGCATTGCACAAGTCAGTACAAACTTGTGCACATGCAAGTGCACAGGAAGTAGGGTAGGGGGTTTGTCCCATTGGCAGCAGAGCATTATGCCCAGGTCCTTGCACAGATTTGGTGCACCTTGCACTGTCTGCAGGCATCACATGAGTATGCTTGTGTGTGTAGGTCGCACACACACATGTGTAGAAGAGGTGATGTGCTTATGTGTGTGTATTTGTGAGAGCGACATGAGTGTTTGAGAGTGCAAGTGTTATGTGTAGGTAATGATATGTGAAAGTGTGTACTTGTATGTGCAGACAAGTGAGGATCATGAGTGCATGCGTGAGCTTATAGTGTGTTTGTCTGAAGTGTGCTTGTATGTATGTGGACTAAAGAGTATCATATGTGTGAGTAGGTATCCTAAAACCTATGTGTGTAGGTAATGAGAGATTACCTATGCTGGAGTTGGTTAGGTAAATGTTAAGGTATAGGTATAGGGTAAGGTAATACAAAATTGAAGGGAACTTATATATGTAATGAATAGGGTAATAAGGTACTGAGTGTATAGGTAATATGTAAGGTTTGGGATTACCCTATGTGTATCCATGTGATACATGAATACTAGATTGGGTTTTACCTAAGAGCTATAGCATAGGTAATATGAATATAGTAATAGGGTAATAGGGTAAGGTATTGCAAGATACCCTATGAGTATCCAAATTAGTTAAATACCTAGGGAAAGCCTACTATTGACTATTATAGGTTAGATTACCTTAGTATGACAAGGTATTTACCTAGAAACTTAGGTTTGACCTAGTTTGACCAAAGTTAACTAGTTTGACCTTAAAAGTCTACCTTTGAATCAAATTGACCTAGTTTGACCACAAAGACCTAGTATTGACCTAGTTTGACCTCCATGACCTAGAATTGACCTAGAAATCATATTTCATCTTAGATATCAAAGTTTAACACACCGAAACACCAATTAACATTGATATTTCACATTTTGGTCCTTGTGACTCCTCTTTGGACCTTGATTAACACTTGTTGCGTAGGACCACATGCGAGCATATTCTCTGATAATTTTTATTATTTGATTATTTCTATGATTCTGGTCTATAGTATTGTATTACTTGATTGTCGTCACAATGGAAAAATGGATTGGTATTTTATTGATTCACTCTCTCGCGACACGTGCGTCATACTTATCTGGCCTCTACATCATGACTCACTTACTAGTATCACTTACTTTTATCTAGTTGGCCTCGTACTTGATTGCGTGTCGGGACTTGGATTCATTATACTAGTCGGGCGGGAAAGTACTTAAGTAGATATATAAACATTCCTAAAATCTTGAACCACCTCTACTAGTATAATCTGGAATGATAGCAGTCGCACACCTCACGTGCGATGAGCCGTATTACCCCTAACCATTTACATGTCGAAAGTAGTATTTCAAAACACACAAGTTTAGTTACATCTCTACTGATTTACATTATACCTGCTTGACACATCATATCTATATTAGCTGAGGTCTCCCTTATTTATTGCCTTTATTATCAAACTCTCTTGATTCATTATGCTTATTTCTTTAATTAAATGTTGCTCTATTTTATTTTTGGATTCATTCTTTCCTACTCATCATGTATTACTTACTATAATTATCTTATAGTCTTTATCATTTAATTGGAACTTCTATTAGAGGTGTGATTCACTCCAATCCTAATTGGATAACATTTTTAAAGGACTTCTGTCCTACATACTATGGATCCGGAGTAGACAAGGACTATGCCCAGGAGCTTCCTTTGGAGTCGGTGCCCGTTGAGGATGCACCACCAGTAGTGCCTTACCTAGTAGCTAGGAATACTGGATTTGTCTCCAGTTTATTGAGACTTGGACATGTTATATTTATTTGAGATATGTACTTATTGAGATTATACTACCAGACATTGTTGTGTATTTGACTTATGCTACTAGACTTCTCTATTTCATCATTTCATGTCATCATATCACTTCGTGCTATTATCTTTCTTTAGATATCTGTAATTGATTATGAGTTTATATATATATATATATATATATATATATATATATATATATATAGCCCTCCATTCGAAGATGCGATTATTATTGACATGTTATGATTCACATATTTATTAGACTTTTAGATAGCACAGTTGACCTATACAGCATTCTACAGCCGATGCTGCGGCATAGGCTGGACGTACCTACGTACTTAGTCCTTTACCGTATGCTGGTCGTGACATGCGTCTCCGCCTAGCTAGTCTCCAGCGTCGCCTTGGTGATCCAAGCATCGCCGCGTGCCGCCTTGGTAAGCCACCGAACCCTCTTCCTCTTCTTTCTTTTTTCTCGCCTCTTTTTCTTATTTTCTTCTATTTTTCTCTCTCCTTGCTATGAGAGAACGATAGGGTTTTAACACTAATCGTTGGCTTGGGCTTCAAGCTCGGTCACAGTATGGGCTTTGGGCTGCTGTTAGATGAATTAATAGGTTTTGGCAGGGCTTAGAGCTAGCACATTTATATATATAGAATATATATTAATTAAATTTGTTTGGGCCCAGGCCATATACTATATTATGGTGTAATTAAATATGTATGAATATATATATATATATATATATATATATATATATATATATATATATAAATACATATTTTATACTATTATTTTATATAATATATTAAATAATTATTAGTAAATATTTCTATAAAATTATTTACGATTATATTTTAGTTTAGTTTCAAATTTTGATTAGGAATATAAAATATTAATATAGTGTTTTATCTAATTAAAAAAATATATTTTATCTATAAATCTTATTTACCAAAATTAAGGGTATAGCCTAGTAAATATTTTCAAAGACTATTTCAAATATGTTTACTAATAAAACTTAGTTTCTCATATTTTCTAAAATAGTTTATGTATTTAATATTGTATTTCCTTCGATTATCATTATCACAATCTAATCGTGCATTTATAATTTTGTGACTGAACTCAATCTCTGCGAATCTATCAGTGATCTATGGATTCCCTAAATTGGACAATCTTGGGTTATTGGACAGTATGTTCTTCGACGACACTTATTTCGGATGATATTATCATGGGGATTATTATTATATGTTGGGCAGTAGACTTTGATACTTTCTGTGTCGAAACGTTTGTGTTGTGCACGTCGAATTCAGATACCTGAGCCAAGCACTTACAATGATCACTTTCATTTTCTGATTGTTACTCTATTCATGATTTAGATGTGCTTTTTTTAATTATTGATATGACTATCTCACAAGATTAGTTTTATGGATTTTATTACATGATTGTCTTATTTCCTATTTCTGAGTTTATCTACATGTTTTTTGTTGAGATAAATCCATGATTACTAGTTGGACGCGAAATACCTTATTATATATGATCAAAACCCATTTTCTATGTTCCTTGTTGATAGCTAAATCATATACGACACGTATGATTTGGCCGGACCAAGTAGATCCCTCAGCCCGATCACATATATAATGTGGTATTTCAAACACACTTAATGTAGTTATGACTTATGCATTTCATACTGATTATGTCATATGCTTTGATTTTCCTGCTATGATTATCTCTTTTCTGTTTACATACTTGTTACTTCATGATTATAGTTTACTTACTCCTATGTCTCATAATCTACTTCATGTTATATAGTTCCTATCATGTTATGAATAGTAGATATTCTATTATACTAGCTACTATCCTGACTGGATAACCATATTTTTAGGCGATGACTTAGTGGACTGTTGTCTCACTTACTATGGCACACCTGAGGCTGATCATGTCATACCTGAGGATGTAGGAGATGCTATTACAGATTTTCCACTGGAGGATGCTTAGTTTAGGTTAGCATTTATGTTCTGCTGATTAGATTTATGTTATCAGAACTTTATTTGGGATGTACTCTATTCTGAGGTTTCTTGTATCTTACTTTTTGGACTTAGAATATGTGAAGTTGTCTTTCTATTTCATATCTAACTGTTAGCACTTGTGATTGAGTTAGAATCTTGCTATTATGATTTACATTATGTTGCTAGATTTGGATATACATGAGGATTGATAGCGTACTACTGTCGACTCTGTGGCATAGGCTGGACATGTTTCTACGTATTTGTGTCTGAACTTTCGGGTGCAGGTCGTGACAAAAAGTCCCAAATTTCTTGCCTTGCTTGGTTGCTAACCCCTTCTTGATGGGTTTGAAGGTATTGTCAATGGCTCTTGAAGGTTGAATGGTGAAGATGGTGCTTCTAGGGTTTGTTTTGAGGAAATGGATGGATGAATGGATGATGAAAAGATTGAGTATTTATGAAGGAGGAAGAAGTTGATGATGAAGGGGATGAAGATGATGGTGTCTAGAGGCAATGGGGTGCTAAAAAATTGGAGAGGAGAGGGGTGAGGTAGTCGGCCACGAGGAAGGAGGTGGAGGCAATAATATGTTAGGGTTTTTGGTTAGGGTTTGATAGAAAGTAGTTATATATGTATATGAGATTATGGGTTTGCATGCATGTAGGTTTTTGGAAACCCTTTGCTAGTAGATTTTGGCCAAGGGGAGGTGGTGGCTGAATACTCCATGGTGTGGGACCTTCTTGGTTGGGTTGGTTATTTGGTTAGTTGGTTTCGCTAGTTAGTTGGCAAAGGATTTAGCTAAACATATTAATATATAGAACCTTATAATATTTATGCAGATATAATTCAAAAATCTGAATATAAATAATATATATATTTATTAATGTATTTTAATGTTCAATATGCCTACATAGGTTAGGGTTTGGCTTGGAAGAAGTTTGGTGCAACCGGGTCTCCTAAAAAGTCATAAAGGCTTATATAAATAAATAATTAATCAAAAATATGGTTTGGGCCACAACTTGAATTGTTAACATACACGGGACTAAAATATGACTATGCCATCCCTATATGGCTATTATGCTAATTATGGCACCCTACTACACTAGGCATGCCATAATGTTTTAGTTAACATGTATATCCAAACTCAACCATGACCATGGCCCTTTTTATATAATAAAAATAGAATTAAAAATAACAAAATCCAATAAAACTATTTTTAACTCAATTAGATATTTATTTAACTTTGAGGAGTTTAACATCCTTTGCTCCTTAAAAGAATTTCGTCATCGAAATTAAAAATAATGCCATATAGGAAATTGGAAAACAAACTAAGTTAATAAAATAAATTACATACCTTGATCCTAAACAAATGAAGGAACACTCTCTTATGGAATCCTCACGCTCCTATGTAGGCTCGCTCGATGAATGGTGTCTAAGCAACTCGAACAAGTCTAATGGTCTGACCTCGCTATATCTTCTCGCTCCAGTCAAGAATCCCAACTGGATGCTCCTTATAAGATAAAGTCGGCCCAACTATAATCTCAGAAAGATCAAGCACATGACTAGAGTTTGCCATATACTTTTTCAACTGAGATGCATGGGATACGTCATGCACACCTTCTAGTGACAGTGGTAATGCAAGACGATAGGCCACTTCTCTAACTCTTTCAAGAATATTAAAAGGACCGATGTACCTTGGACTTAGCTTTCCTTTGCTGCAAAATCAGATGGTACCTCGAGTCGGTGATATCCGCAAAAACACATGATCGTCTTTCTTAAACTCCAAAAGATGATAATGTGTATCTGCCCTGGGCTTCTGCCTATCATGAGATGCCTGAAGATGCTTCTGAATCTGCTTTAGCTTCTCTATTGTCCGAGTCACTAGCACAAGTCCAAGAATCTGACATTCTCCCACGTCACTCCAACAAACTGGTGATATGCACTTTCTTCCATATAGTGTATCAAAAGGCGCCATTTGGATACTTGCTTGGTAGCTATTATTGTAAGAAAATTTCACCAACTTCAAGTGATCTTCCCAAGATCCTTTAGAATCTAGCTTACAAGCTCTCAACATGTCCTCGAGCGTCTGAATCGTGCGTTCTGACTGACCGTTGGTCTAAGGATCATACGCAGTGCTAAACTTCAATTGAGTTCCCAAACTCTCTTGCATACTCCTCCAGAAATGTGACATAAATCTAGAATCACGATCCAACACAATGCTGACAGGTACTCAGTACAACTCCACAATATGCCTCATGTACATGTCTGCCAATACCTCGGTAGACTGTCCTACTCGAAATGGCAAGAAATGTGCCGACTTGGTGAGTCGATCTACAGTCACCCAGCCTGTGTCCTTTTCGCTAGGGAACCTCGAGAATCCAGTGACAAAGCCCATCGTGATATGCTCCCACTAGCACTCAGGAATATGAAGTGGCTATAGAAGTCCGACTGATCTCTGATGTTCAGCCTTGACCTGTTGACAGACCAACCATTTGGCTACAAATTATGCATTCTCTCTTTTTGTCTCGTGCCACCAGAAATGGTGTCTCAAATCTCGGTACATCTTCGTACCACTAGGATGGATAGAGTAGATAGATCTATGCGCTTCTTCCATAAATTCATGTCGAAGCTCTCCATTCAAAACACATAAGCGCTTTCCGTACCTCAATATTTTTTCCTCTTGAATACACAACCCTGTCTGCTCTCATGACTCAGTCTTCTCACGAAGTCTTCTAAATCTCGCATCCGTAGGCAAAGCCTCCTTAATCCTCTCTACTAGTGAAGATCGAACTTCCAACTGTGCTAAAACACCTTCTGAGCCCGGTAATATAATTTTGATCCCAACCTCCTAAAGATACTCAAGCAACTGACGTTGTGTCATCAAGAAGTAAGCTGTGGGCTTCCTACTCAAGGCGTCCGCTACTACATTCGCCTTTCTAGAATGATATTGCAGCTCAAATTCGAAGTTCTTCATTACCTCCAACCAACGTCCTTGCCTCATATTCAAGTCTTTCTGAGTAAAGACATACTTCAAACTCTTGTGGTCGTCTCAACTCTCTCTCTCCATATAAATAGTGCCTCCAGAGCTTTAGTGCAAATATGACTGTAGATAACTCTAGATCCTGCGTTGAGTAATTCTTCTTATGAGCCCTCAATTGTCTCGACACATAAGCAACTACCTTACCATGCAATATCAGGACACATCCCAATCCACTGCCGAATGCGTCACAATATGTCACAAAGCCTCATGATCTTGAAGGTAGAGTCAAGACTGGTGCTGTCATCAAACGCTTCTTCAAATCATCAAAATTTGTCTAACACTCTGCTGTCCAGGTGAACTCCTGCTCCTTACGCATCAACCTCGTCACATGCTCAGCAATCCTCAAAAAAATTTCTACGACCCTCCGATAGTATCCATCAACTCCGAAATAACTCGTTACCTCTGAAACTGATATAGGCACTGGCTATGTCGCAACTGCCTCTATCTTCTCTGGATCAACTGAAAGTCCTTCACCATAAATGATATGGCCCAGAAATGAGACCTTGTTTAAGCATAATTCACACTTACTAAGCTTGGTATACAACTTCTCATTTCTCAATACTCCCAACACAACTCGAAGATGCTTCTTCTGACTCTTGGAGTATACCAATATATCATTAATGAATATCACCATAAACTTGTCTAGATACTAATAAAACACCTTATTCATCAAATTCATGAATACTGCTGACATATTGGTTAGACCAAACGGTATTACCAGAAATTCATAGTATCCATACCTCATCTGGAACTTCTGAATGTCTTCCATTTTGATCTGATGGTATTCGGACCTAGGGTCGATCTTGGAAAACACTCGTGTACCACTAAGTTGATTAAATAGGTCATCGATACGCGGTAATAAATATTTATTCTTAATCATCATCGAGTTCAATTCCCTATAGTCGATGCACAAGCGCACAAACCCGTCATTCTTTGGCACAAATAAGACGGGCGGTCCCCATGGAGAAGTACTAGATCGAATAAAGCCTTTATCCAACAATTCATTTATCTGGGCCTTTAATTTTTGTACTTCTTTCGGTGCCAACCTGTATACATGAGAAAAAAATTAGCTCCGCTCTTAAAGCAAACTCTATTATGAATTCAATCTCCCTGTCAGGTGGCAATCCGGGAAGCTCTTCTGGAAACACATCTTCAAATTCTGATATAACCTGCGATAGTTCTGGCTTTTCCTCTGCTACCTGGGCCTTTAAAGTGGGATGGGTACCCTGCTCTATAGCCCTATGAAGGAATTTAAACTCCAGAAGACCTGGGGATCTAAAATTCACACAACCCCAATGACAATCTAACGTTTCATGATATTGGCTCAACCAATCCATGCCAAGCACAACGTCATAGTCTTGCACATTAAAGACTAGAAATCGTGCACGCATCTCTCTCTCTCTCTCTCTCACATACTAGTACAGAACAAGATATACATGCATCACTTACAGAAACTATACCTCCTCCTGTAAATATTCTCATATTATTCGAAAGGGGTGCAGTTGTTGAAGGAACCTTTAGGCAACACCAGAGGGGGTAAATAGGTTGCATTGGAATAATCTATCCAATTATCAACACTTTAACAATTGCACAATAATAGAAGATTAGTAATAAAGCTCTCTGTGTGTGTGAAACAAATATATAAGTAGTAGGGTAAAGGGAGCAAACTCCTTGGTTTCCTTCTGAGAGGACTAGACCAGGCCCGAGAACTCTTCATCGGAGTTAAATCCAATATAGTCACAATAGTAAAACACAAGCTTTGAATATGAAGCGCTTGTATCTTAGGGCACAACGACTTCACAACCATGAGCTTTGATTCGAAGGACTCACCGACTTCAGAATTAATAGGAGGGAGAAGCTTTTAAAAACCAAGCTTTTACAACTCGAACAGACTTCTAAACCGAGATCGCACTTGGAACTAGAAGGTTAGTGAGTTAATCTTGAAGATGGGAATGTTAAAGCTCAAAGATCACTCTATAGGATAAGAAAGTTGAGAAGAGATGAGTGAGTAAAAATATAGAAATCTATGCCTATTTATAGGCTTTTTGTGGACCGAGTTCGGGCAGCGTTCTGATAGATATTTTAATATTTTTGAACGTTGGGAACCACAATATCTGGGATTTCACAACTGTCTGGATTTTCCAGGATTTCCAAGACCGAGTTCGGTTCGAATTCGCTAAAGTTCGGTCTGAGTTCAGTTACCAAGTATGGTAAAGTTATTAGCCTATTTTGGAATGGTTTTGGTTTGAATGGGTTGGGCTTTTTGTAGATGGGCTTTTAGGCTGTTTGAGTGGACATGTTGGGTTTATATTTGAGTAGAATTCAGGTACCAAGTGCGACTCAAGCATCATATAGATGTCTAAATGAATATTGCAAGCATAACTAACTCATCTTCTTCCTTTGTACCATGATAGCATTTTCCTTTGACGGTAGTCGTCCAAAGATAATCAAACCTGAAAATCTGAATACCTTTCGTGGGCTTTGTCCTCGAACCCCTACGGGGGACGCTGCCCCTTCGACCCATGTCCATTGACCGGGCTGTAGAAGCTCAGATATTTTTAAAGTGCGTCGTGCCATTTACGGTTAGCGCGTAGAGCTATATATTAATGGCGCCAAACGTTGCATAGTACCATCCATCAGATAGCACCAAGACCCATAGCAAAGCTTCCTCGAGAAGATAAAACTTTATATCTTATCAATCATGATGACTGACAACACGACAGTCAAGAAGATATTTTCTCGAGTTTTGCACACGCGATGCTCAAGGAGGATTTTGTCAGATACTCCGCGCCAAAGCTAGATCTCGCAGATCAGACATGATGGCAATCTTTCTTGAGAAGCCAAATCATACATCTTTTCAGAAAGATTTGTCATGATGACTGTCAGTGCATTTTCTCAGCGCCATTTACTAAATGGCGCGAATTGGCAAATCCTGTACAGACTCAACACATAGCGCCAATTACAGTTTGGCGCTAAGCAAAAGAATGCGCCATGCATCAGATTAGCGCCAATCAACCACAATCACCATTCAGAAGTAGTTAAAGATGACGTGGCATGCATGCCACTAATCTCGAAGAACATGCACACGATACTGCCTATGACAAAGCACCCTTCTCTCACAGAAAGCCATTATGCAGTTAAGTTAACCGTTCGCGCTAATCGATAAAATGATATATGGCACACTAAGCAATGCATAATCAGTGTATCTTTGCAATGTGTGCTAATTATTGTAACTATCTGAAAAATATCTCAAACTCTATAAATAGAGTTCTAAATTCACTTTTTATGGTCTAGACACTTATCATCGACTCCTGGCAAGAGGTCTCGGCAATTCTATATCGCTTCCGCAGCAAGTTCAAGAGTTTTTCTTCTCCAACATCGTATCGCCTAAGGGATAAAGTGATCGTCTTCTAATCAGATTTCTATAGTTGTACTTACTCAGAATCAAAATTGTACCTAGATCTTTGTATAAGGATTTTTGTACTTTCTTTCTTTGTTTGTAGTTAAGTTTTTTTTAGAAGACTTTTGTTCTTTACAACCAAAATGGCAACACTACTGGGGATGACTTTCTCCTCTGACGAGAAAGTGACAACTCAATGTGATGTTACGTCGGTCGGCATGACGCAAGAGACTTTGGTCGTAGAATTCTACCAAATGGCTTACAAAGAAATGATTGGCGTCGGGGGTGCCAAGCGCACCACTGCTGCTGTAAGAACAAGAAGGTGCACACCATCTGGACTCCGAAGTCTAAATTCGCGCCAATCACTGCTGCCAATGCTTAAATCAAAAGAAAGCGCCCAATGGCTATTCTCCACTCTTTTCAGTCCTCGACTTAGTAGAAAACACACTCGATTGTGCCTCTATGCGAATCAGTACTCAAACACTCCTAGACAGAAAGTCTACATTTCTTGGCAAAGAAAATCAAAACAATGCTAAAAATGTAAGTCACGTTCAAAGTGCAACTTCTTTTTCCCATAGGCGACACGCCAAATGCGCCATGCTAATGCATGCAAAATTAATAAGGTATTCTGCCTACTCTATGCCAAACCAATCAGCACCAATCAGGCCCGTGCCATTATCTCTCCAACTTACGCATATCAAGGACTGAACAGGAAAAGAAGAAGGTGTCACAGGCTAACAATCAAATGACACTAGACATTGACATGCGCACCAATCTCAATAGGCGTCGAGCAGAATTTCCAAACCAAGCCATATGGTATGCCAGAGGATTTTGATGCAGTCTATGCTAACCCCTAGTTTGCGCACAATACAGGTTTCTAAGAACAAAAACCCACTCACTTATGCCAATGAACTGAGTACTTCCCTATATACGCATGGGACACAAAAATTTAGGAATAAAAATCATATTCCTAATATAATCAGACAGAGTCTGCCTTCTTCTTCTTCTTCTTCTTCTTATCCTTCTAATGTAACAGATCTTCGTGAGCTTATCTTAAAAACGTGAATGATCAATGACTCGTCTCGTGCAACAATAACTGCATATAACGAATATCGTTGTAATTCACATGCGATAGTAATCAAGTGCTGCTGTAAGTCAGCCAAACGGTCTGTGTTTGACCGCTTGAATTATCCTCGCTCCCCTAATGTGATCCTCATAGATGAAGAAGAGTTGATGTTTGCCTCCGTCAATATGACATCTCATAGTATTGGGGGTGGGAGACGCCCGAGGCGTAACTCTTCACGACCTCTGAGTCGGCAATTCTGTAATCAAATCCTTGATTCTTCTGAAGGAGTCTATCAAAACACGATCGAGAAGTCGAAACCTCCTCAGTCAGAGGAATCTTCCCGATGCTAACCTTGTGGGCAGCAACCTACTGGACTTCGATATCGAAAGCAAAAATTTTGATCGGACTATCTTGTCCACCAGCTCGTCCTTCGTATCAAAAAAAGTGTCTGTTTATGTGACCAACGAAGAACAAGACGCTACCAGTTTCACTAACCAAGAATAAAGAATTGCTGCTTTGGAGGCTAATCTGAAGGCAATGAATGACATAGTTACAAGTATGCACGTGGTGATTATGGCACAACATGCTGCTCCACCGATTGTGAACCCAACTCCAGCGAAAGAACATACAGCGGTCTCTAGGCCTGTCCAAACTGGTCCGGGGTACAATTTCCTCTAAATACCACTGTACCATAAGTCATACATCTTCAAGCACATGCTACTCCAAGTCATTCCGGTGCTGGGGGTGGTGCTTACCACGCAGTTCCACATCCTAATCTATCAAATCAATCTGCTGCTCCTCAAATATTTGGGGACCCGCTTGAAGCAGTCAAGCTTCTACTAAATCAGTTTGAATCTTTTAAGCAAAAAGGGGGATTACAGAAGCTAGGGATCACACAACCCTACCTCAAGAGTGGAATGATGTCCCATTCCCGTTCAAATACAAACTACAGTCTATGATGCTATTCGAAGGCAAGACATCTCCGAGTCAATATATCAATTACTTGGAGATGATGATAGCTCACCTCCAGAAGAATGATGCTCTACTCACTAGAGTATTTGATGTCTTGAAACAGATATTCCTGGAACAATTTTATGAAGGGATAAATGACATGACCATGTCTGCCCTCACCAAAATCAAACATAAGCCTAAAGAAACAGCTGAACATTTCATAGAGTGCTTCCGACAAGAGTCACTGAAAATGCCTCTAGGCACCCCTAACATATTGACTATTGATACTTATAAATCAAACTTGTTACCTATAGTCAGCATGTGGATGGGACCAACACAATTTCAAGATTGGGGTTCCTTTATCGCAAGTGCCAGAGCAGCTGAAGACAGTTTGAAACGTTTCGGCAACTCGGCATCCCGATGCCGAGCCTTGATAAAGACAAACATCCTACCACCAGCAGCGACAGTCACCCGAACACTCGTAAGGATAAAAAACCTTACAATCAATGTAGGTCAACGAGCACCTATAACAACGGTAGCTCCGCAGAGGACAATAGCACGACCTAAGGAAGAGTATTCTTTCGATGATAAAGATGTCATAAGCATCTTCGATTGCTTAATCAAGAGCAATAAGCTTCAACTGTCTTAGATCAAACGGCCAGACAAAGTAGGTAAAACTGATAATCGTAAATATTGTATGTATCACAGGTTTTTGGGTCATCCAACCATGGCGTGCTATGTACTCAAAGGAAAGATCCAAGAGCTAATAAACGCTGAGGCGATCATTCTCCGGATGGACGAGAAGACAGTGACTGCCAATATCATCTCTCTATAATTTGGAGACTTCCCTGCTCAGCTAGTCTCTGACGATGTTGCCCCTATACCGAAAGCAACTTTGGAGATTGTCAAACTTCCATCGACACAAAATGATGGTTTGGTACCACTGTCGACAATTAAAGGCGAAATCATATGGGTTTATCCAGACTTAGTCATCGACTTCGAACAGAAGACATCCATTCCTTCTACCAAATCGAGGAAGTTGGTCAAATACAAATCATGCAACATGACGTCGAGTGAGCCCACTTCACTTAATGGCCGTTGTCACGACCCGCACCCGGTTTCCGGACGCGAGTTCGTGAGCAAGCCAGCTACGTATCGAGCGGACTCCAGCCCGACTCGAGTATGTATAAGCTGTCCAGAGTAGGGTATCACGTCTAATCTAAACTATATCTTAATCCACAGGAATCATATAAATAAGAATGAACAAGTATGGGTCATGGTCTGCAGCCTATTAGCATATTGTTCGATTAGACTCCAAGAATGATATGAGTCTATAAATAGGCAAAGTATATCATGGTGTGGAATATAAAGCACGAGAGGATAATAAAGAAAAATCACAAGCAAATACCTATATCATACATCACAATCCTCTACCATCCCGCTCTGCTAACCAACTCCATGCAGTTGCTAAACCTGAAGAGATCATCAGGTCCTCAGAGGACTAGCAAGATACATAAAATATGCCTATCTAACAGTTTAATCATGCAATAATATAAACAGGGTGTAAACGAGAACTAGACATGAGACCGACATGTGGCTACTGACAGGTAACTATGAACACGGATACGGGAACAACTATGCATAAATGAACTGCTGGAAGATCAATGGATTACCAACCCTCGCCCCGAATGTGGACTCGCAGGTCAGTTTCAAAACAAGTCACCCTCGCCCCGTATGTGGACTCGCAGGTGCAAAGGACAACCCTCGCCTCGTGTGTGGACTCGCAGGTTGTGGGAAAGACAAAGGAATAGCAGTTCACTCACACATACTTGCAGACACGACTCAGTCAAGATACAGGTGAAGACACGGTACAACTCAATCATGACACATGTAAGGACAACTCTAGCATGATCCATGATGTAAACAAGCCTGGTATAACTACACTATCAAGTCATGAAATACTGATATACAAGCAAGACAATAAACTGGTAAACGCGGTATCGTATAAATCTATAACAACTAAGGTAACTAAAGATAACATACTACAATAGGTGTACTATAAGCATGAAAATAAACTGTAGAGGGAGGCAAGGTATACTTACCTGGTTTTCCTAGTTAGGACACACCTATGGCTCGGCATTCCCCTACCATGGCTAAACACTTGTCAAAGCACGCCACTGCACTATCCGTGCCATGATTTCTAGTCGTTTGGTACTTCAAAACTCAACCATGGCTAAAATCATCTACCGTAATAATTAACTAAATAAACATTTATAAAATTCTAAAATCACTATTTAAATCAAATAAATTATAAAATATAATTTAAGAAAAATATTTCGGGAAGGGAAGCTACAAATCTACCCACCTTAAAAATAATTTCGTTCTCGAAATTCCAATTCATGATTATTCTTTAAAATTCAAAGTCTACTATTACCTTAATCTCCTCAATTTTAATTCCTCAAAAATTAGTTTATAGCCTCTTCTTAATCATTTTGTAACTAGGAAGCCTCGAGGACTTCTACCCACCTTTGGTCATACTACTCCTCAAAACACGATCACTAAAGTCTTATGGTCTTCCAACTAGTTGCTAACAATTCTATCGGCGGATATCTAGGCATATGGCATCTATAATCTCTCATATCTATAAACAACCAAATATTCAATAGTCAAGCAATATTATACTATAATTTAAGAATTTCTAATGAATCCTAGACAGCACGATCATTTGTCACCTCGAAATTAGAAGGGACAAGAATCAATGGTACAAGAAGGCAAGGAAGAATAATCGAGAACGAATACGAAGTTTCAAAGACGGTAGAGAAATTTCTAAGAGAATTTTCAAGGCAGAGTGGATTGAGATATCTAAGGTTTCGTCATAGTCGCAGGCTCGTATCAGTACAGTTACGTAACCGATACGATATGCTCTGACATTCATGGGCCACCACAAAAACTTGTCACGACCCGCACCTGATTTCTGGACGCGAGTTCGTGAGCAAGCCAACTACGTATCGAGCGGACTCCAGCTCAACTCGAGTATGTATAAGCTGTCCAGAGTAGGGTATCACGTCTAATCTAAACTATATCTCAATCCACAGGAATCATATAAACAAGAATGAACAAGTATGGGTCATGGTCTGCAGCCCATTAGCATATTGTTCGATTAGACTCCAAGAATGATATGAGTCTATAAATAAGCAGAGTATATCATGGTGTGGAATATAAAGCACGAGAGGATAATAAAGAAAAATCACAAGCAAATACCTGTATCATACATCACAATCCTCTACCATCCTACTCTGCTAACGAACTCCATGCAGTCGCTAAACCTGTAGAGATCATCAGGTCCTCAGAGGACTAGCAAGATACATAAAACATGCCTATCTAACAGTTTAATCATGCAATAATATAAACAGGATGTAAACGGAAACTAGACATGAGACCGACATGTGGCTACTGACAGGTAACTATTAACACGGATACGGGAACAACTATGCATAAATGAACTGCTGGAAGATCAATGGATTACCAATCCTCGCCCCGAATATGGACTCGCATGTCAGTTTCAAGATAAGTCACCCTCGTCCCGTATGTGGACTCGCAGGTGCAAAGGACAACCCTCACCCCGTGTGTAGACTCGCAGGTTGTAGGAAAGACAAAGCAATAGCAGTTCACTCACACATACTTGCAGACACGACTCAGTCAAGATACAGGTGAAGACACGGTACAACTCAGTCATGACACAGGTAAGGACAACTCTAGCATGATCCATGACGTAAACAAGCCTGGTATAACTACACTATCAAGTCATGAAATACTGATATACAAGCAAGACAATAAACTGGTAAACGCGGTATCATATAAATCTATAACAACTAAGGTAACTAAAAATAACATACTACAATAGGTGTACTATAAGCATAAAAATAAACTGTAGAGGGAGGCAAGGTATACTTGCCTGGTTTTCCTAGTTAGGATACACCTATGGCTCGGCATTCCCCTACCATGGCTAAACACTTGTCAAAGCACGCCACTGCCCTATCCGTGCCATGATTCCTAGTCGTCTGGTACTTCAAAACTCAACCATGGCTAATAATTAACTAAATAAACATTTATAAAATTCTAAAATTACTATTTAAATCAAATAAATAATAAAATATAATTTAAGAAAAAATTTCCGGGAAGGGAAGCTACAGCCGTATCTTTCCCTTGAATGTTAGTTACCTTCCAGCAGGATCCACGCCTTCCTCTTTAAAGACTGCTTTACCGGCGTCAGAAGATGACTACAACCAGAATTCCATCGATACAATCAGTAATCTCGAGAGCTGATGCTAAAGATAGGATATGATTTTTAGAAAGCACATGGTTTTAATGCTGGAAAAGGGTCTCCGGTACCTCTATCTCTGTAAATACGAGACAATAAGTCTCGTACCGATCTAGGATTTGGCATAAATCATATGTTACCTCCTCAAAGAAAGAAATCTTCCAAAAGTAGGGCATGAGCAAGACCTGTAACATGGTTTCTCTCTCACTCGCTCCATAGGAAGAAGTCTTGGCCGGTACTAGGTCTGGGAGGCTCTATCTTAGATATTACCCATAAGGTCAGGAGAATGAAGTTGTCACTCCTTTTTCTGCTCCTAATTCTCTTCCAATATCAACTCCACCATCTGACTCAGGCCCTTCCAAGCCGACATCAGCTGACAAGGGCAAGCAGCAGGTTCGTTTCGACAAGAACCTTAAGAAAACTCTACTACAAGGTCTCAAAAAGTCGTATAATTTTGACATATTTGCTCAACTAGACAACACTCCAGCAAGACTATCAATTTTTGAACTCCTTCGTCTCTCGAAGGAAACTCGAGAAACGTTAAGCGAAGCCCTAATGTAAGTCGACATTTGTTTGCATATCTCAAGAAGCCAAATAAGGAACCTGTGGCATGCCCTCAATATTACAGTACGATGAAAATACTTCCAAATATCACCTTCACCCAAGATGATATGCTACTAGAAAACAACCGGGATGACCGACCTCTTTACTTCAGTGGGTATGTAGACACAATAAAGGTAGATGGCATTCTTTTTGATCCCAAATTCGCACTCAGCATAATTTTGAAACTTTGCTGGATTCTTTGAAGATTCTAGTCCATTGCCTCTCAGCGACGGTTATAACTATTCTTGATTTCAATTCTGGGACGAGCAAACCACTGGGAAAGATTCGCTTAAGAGTCCAAATTGGCAATCTTCGTACAAAAGTCACATGCTATGTGATTGACTGTCATGTTTCCTATAACATATTGTTAGGGAGGCCGTGGTTACATGAGCACAATATTGTGCCATCCGCTCTCTACTAGTTCTTTAAGTACGTAGACAACAATGGAGAGGTCAAGAAGGAAGTTGTTGACCTTAATCCTTTTCGAGGTATCGAAGCCTATTATATAGACTTCAGGATGTATAAAGAAGAATACATGAAAGTTGTATTAGTTATGGACGCGAAAGAAGACCAAAAAGATGACCCAGACGAGACCTTAGTGATTCCAGTTAGAGGACGCACTTCTCACCCTTCATCCTCTCAAATGTTGACCATCAATCTTGCCCCTTCTACTGAAAAAGTGGAGCAAAGGGAGCTCACCCCTTCTGAGCCTCTTGTTATCGACCTTCGTCATAAGAAGCCTACTACTTCTCTTTCTCCTCCTCTTGTTATTAACTTGGTGAGGTCTTCAGTTGATATCGAAAATGATGTTGTAACAATTGAAGCAGAGAAGGGTATCAATAAAGCAATGCCTCATTCCCAGTATATCGATGTCGATTTTTATGCACAGTGTTACTTAGAAATTTTGGATAATTTTGAACCTCCCACCTTGGAAGCAATTCAACTCTTCCAGATTGAGATAACATTTGAACCTGTACAAAACTTATTTTTTATAGTTCCTCCTCGGAACGATGATGAGAATTCAATGCTCTTCAACTGAGAACGTAATCAAAGGGCTATACTCGACATCGAATCTGAAAATGATGATTGTGGAAGAATACAACCGTGTCATTATAGTCGACAATCTAAGAACGTTATTTAAAAAATGGGTTACAATTTTAGGTCTGGATGGTTAGTTTGACTGCTTAGACGCGTGACATGTTGTGATTGATACGCGCTTGGTCATGGGCAGTGTCACGTACACGTTCTTCAAGATTAGTGGCATGTGTGTCACGTAATCTAACTACTTCAAGATGATTTGAGCAAATAGTGTCTACTGCTGTGTGGCGCCAGACGCTACTTGTTGAGTGGCGTCACTGACTAATACGATACTAATGACCATCTCGTGCCAATTGCATATGGCTCGAGACAGCTGTTGGTCATTAATGGCGGATCTGACATGTCTTAACAAATCTCCTCGAGCGCCGCGTGCTCGAGATTCGAACGAATTTTTCTTGACTATCGTACTGTCAGTCATGATGATAACTGTTTATCTTTTGCAAGAAGAAGGCCACGTGGCGGATAGCGCCACTTGATGTATGGCGCCATCTGATGTCTGGCGCCACTTAAAGATCTGAATACTAGCGCTTCTTAAGAGTAGCGCAGGGTGCTGAGTGTATTTTTTAGGCTTCTACAAGACCCCCTTCAAAGTTTTCAAATTTAAAAAGCTTCAAAATTTTAAACACTTTGAATAAGAAGTAGTTGGCACAGAGCAGTACCATAATCGACCCGACTTTCAGGTAGAGACCGTGAGACTATTACGGCTAGGCCTCGGCTATAAATAGTTGAAAAGAGAGAGGAAAATACTTTTACTTTGTAATTTTTTTTTCTCTCGAGCTTTTTTTCTTCTCCAACCTTCAAAACTTTTATCTCAATCACACTAAAGAAATCTACAGCCGCTGAGAAGGGAAAGAAAGTGGTCGGAGCCACTTCGTGTGTGCCCCCATTGAGAGTGCCATAGCACATCACACCGTCGGCGAATCCAGCCTTGGAAGGTAAGGGACTTGAACGGAGAAGACAACAGTATAACTGCTCGTGCCATTTGTGTGAAGCGCGACCAAGGCCAACATCGATCGCCTATTTCAGAGTGTTGGTCGATGCTTTACGCCATCTACAAATTATGCCACCTTTTTCAGAGTGTTTGGGCTAAAAAATCATAACCAATGACACCACGTGCCGTCTGTCATATTCTCAGCATGCTGCACCATCTGTCATTATGTGCAGACCATGCGCTAGTTGATTGATACGCCATATGTTTAACTGTCAGATTGCATGCGCCAACTCTGTGGAGAGTTAAAATTACTTGTTTCTTTTAATCTTTTATGACTCTAACTTTATTTCTTTTTGTCTTCTGTAGCATCTATGGTAACGCCAAAAGCCAACATTATTGCCAATGAGGAAGTACTATCTCCTTTCATTAAAGAGGAATCGATGACTATTAAGGAAAAAAATAATTCCTAAAGTCGAAGTTCTTGTAAAGGAAGAACTAGTTTCAGACGGCAGTGGCACCGGAAGCTCTAATCACCGAGCTCATGTAGATGACCTTAATCAGTTAGGGCCTTCCTATGAACGATGGTTGAGGGAGTGGTACCTGCCCCAGCCTGACCATTCTTGGGCAAATGAATAAGACATCTTTCTTGTCTTTAATATTTCCTTTTTTTTGCAAATATAGTCCTTTACTCCATTTTATGGAGAAAGAAATAAAGAACCCTTCTGTTTGCTCAATTGCTGTGATGTTATCTTTTTTTGAAACAACATTTGTCAAAGGGTTGTTTAATATGGACAATAGAATTTTTTAGAGGTGATGTGACAAGTCGTTGATGTAGATAGTATATCTCAGAGGCAATGTGGACATGAATTCATATATCTATTGATTATCCTTGAGCCAACTGGGACTCAAGATTAGTATATCTTTTAAACAGCTGGGTTTCAAAAGATGATGTTTGTAATGATGTGGTAAACATTGTCAATGATGATATAATCTGGATAGACTCCGCTGGGGGTTCAAAGGTTTGAATTATATACAATATTTGTTAGAAAATACAGTACACATTTTCAAACATAGTATTTCTTCAGGAATTTGCCGTTAATAGGCATCATGGCGATTTGGCCATCCATTTCTGACAGTTGATAAGCTCCATTTGAGAAAACTTTGCTTATAACGTATGGACCTTCCTATTTTGGTTTGAACTTCCCCTCGCTCATGTGTGTCATAGTCATAGGACGTCTGATAGTAAGGACTAGTTTGCCTTTTTGAAATGCTCGTACTTTGACTTTACGGTTGAAGGCTTTTGAGATACGGGCTTGATATAGCTCGATGTTTTGTTGAGCTAGTAGCCGTTTCTCGTCAAGTGCTTCAAGCTCCTGAAGTCGAAGACGATTATTTTTTTTCTGTAGTGAGTTCATTGGCAATGGCGATTCTCAATGACAGGATCTGAATCTCTAACGAAAGAACAGCTTCGCATCCATAAACCAAAGAGAAAGGTGTATAGTCGATCATAGTACGTAGGGTAGTACGATAGGCCCATAGACACTCTCCAAGTTTTTTGCTCTAGTTTTGTTTATTGGTAGAAACGAACTTTTTGAGAAGCTTGATGATTATTTAATTGAATGCTTCTGCTAAACCGTTAGATGCAAGATTGTAGGCTGTAGAAGCGACATTGTTGATCCGATTGTCATCAAAGAATTGAGTGAACTTCTGACTGATGAACTGCAGTCCATTTTCATGGATGATTCACTGAGGGATGCCAAATCTGTAGATTACATGATGCTTGATAAATTTGATGACACTGCTTGTCTTGACTTCAGCTAAAGGTATAGCTTTGGCCCATTTTGAGAAGTAATCGATTATAGCTAAGATAAACCGATGTCCTCGAGATGAAGGTGGATTAATAGGACCAATGACATCGATGCCCCAAGCTTCGAAGGGCCATGATGTTGTAGTCGGATGAAGAAATTTTGAAGGTTAAAGAATAAAATATACATGGATTTGACATGCTCGGCATTTCTTTGAATATTCGATAGCATCCGACACCATGGTAGGCCAATAGTATTCCATGCATCGAATTCGATCTTGTAGCTTAGGGCCAGGCTGATGTGCACCACAGACACCGTCATGAGCTTCACATAGTATCTGCTTTGCTTCATCTCCCTTAAGGCAGCATAGAAGCATACCATCATATGATCGTCGATAGAGTGTTTTGGAGGTGTGATTGTAATAGAATCAGAGTGATCATCGACGAATTATAGTTTCTTGTTTCAGATCTTCAGTTAGGATGTCATGTACCACAAAGTCGATGAAAGGAGTTCTCTAATCTTTACTCATGGTACAGGCCTCGACTGAATTATTGGATTCCAGATGCAAATTATTCTCAATGTAGAATAATTCCCTGTTAGTGATGATAATCATCTATTGTCTTTTTACTGGGATCGCTAATACTGTTGCTAGATTGGCAAGTACACCAGCTTCTATATTATATGCCCGACGTACATGTTAAATGAAGAAGCTTTTGAATGATGTATCCAACTTGACTACTACTTCATGATATGGAACGAGATCTTGATGCCGCACTTCATACGTACCTCGAACCTGATTGACGATCAATTTAGAGTCTCCGTATACTTCAAGGTACTCGATATCCAATTGTTTAGCTTATTAGAGATCGATCAGTAGAGCGTTGTATTTAGCAACGTTGTTGGAGCATGACTCGCCTAAAGAATAAGCTCTTTGAATGGCCAATCCTTCTGGAGATACTAGAACGATTTTGACTCCAGCAATGATAGTGCCTTTAGGTCCGATTCTGGAAACACCATCAAAGAATAGTCTTCAAGCAAGGATTCCTTCTGAAGTTATGTTGGATTCTAGAGTTTCATCGAGAATTTCATCATAGAGTTTAGATGTCTCAGGAATTTGATGAGCAGCCAGAAAGTCAGCTAGGGCTTGACCCTTCACAGACTTTTGTGGAACATAAAACATATCATATTATGCGAGTAGTATAGCCCATGTAGCGAGTCTGGAGTTGAGTGTACTTGGCTTCTTTATCAAGAATCGAAGAGGATTGACTCTGGAGATGACATGAATGGTTTGGCCTGTGATATAATATCATGTTTTTTGGATAGCGAACATCAAGGCTAAACATACTTTTTCTACCAGGCTGTATCGATGTTCAGCACCGATCATTGTGCGACTGAGATAATAGATGGCTTGCTCATGACCCTCTTTGTTCTTCTGGGCTAGCAAGGCACCCAAGGAATGATCCATTGCCCGGACATACATCAGGAAGGGTATTCCTATGACTGGAGGCATTAGAATAGGAGGGTTCATCAAGTACCGCTTTATGTCTTCAAAAGCTTGCTGGCATTCTTCAGTCCAAACGGAAGACACACCTTTCTTTATTAGTTGAGTAAATGATCTGCAACGTCCAAAAAGATTTGAGATGAATCTCCTGATGTACACAAGCCATCCCTGGAATTCTCGTAGCTCTTTTAGGCTGCGTGGAGGATGCATCTCTTCAATAGCTTTGACTTTTTCGGGGTCAACGTGTATACCCTTAGAGGTAATAATGAATCCAAGAAATTTGCCACTAGAGACTCCTAGGAATGACTTGGTGGGATTCATCTTGAGTTGATGCTGGCGCATTAAATCAAAGATAGTTCTTAAGTCTTGGATGTGATCTTCCTTTAGACGACTTTTGACAGCAATATCGTCGACATAACATTCAATTATCTTCCGTAAATGTTCTTGGAAAATGGTGCTCATGGCCCACTGATAGGTTGCACCAGCGTTCTTAAGACCAAATGGCATAACGGTATAGCAGTAGACTCCTAGAGGAGTGCAAAAAGATATTTTTTTGATCTTCAGGATTCATCCTGATTTGATTATATCTAAAGAATCAGTCCATAAATGTCATCCGCTCGAACCCACAAGTGTTGTCGATTATGACATCAGTGATCGGTAGAGGGAACTCATCCTTGGGACAAGCTTCATTAAGGTCTCTGAAGTCGATGCAAACTCGGATCTTCCCTTTTTTTATAACTGGGACGACATTAGCCACCAAGTCAAGATGTTGTTCTTCTCTGACAAAGCCATAGGCAATAAGCTTCTTGACTTCAGCTTCTATGGCATCCATTATGTCAGAACAAAATTGACGCAATTGTTGCTCGACTGGCCTTGCATTCGACGGAATGTTGAGCTTGAGGGTAGCGATCTGGGTTTCCAATTCCGGTATGTCTTCATAGCTCTAGGCGAATACGTCAATGTCTTCCATAACAAGTTGAATTAGTTCATGTTTATCCGCTTCAGGGAGGCTTTTGCTGATGAAGATTGGTCTTGGAGAGGCTTCGTCTCTGATATTGACTTGAACCAATTGAGCTTCGGTAGGTGGCTCACATTGCTCGAAGCAAAGTTCCTATAGAATATCCATCCTTTGTGTCCAAGGATCAGATTCAGGGCCTTCAGCAAAGTCGTCATCATCTTCCGAGAACTTGGCAGTTACCATATTGGAAGATAGAGTCACTCGATAAATGTGTTCTATATTGGTGTTCGAATCCTATGAAACAGAGTCAAAAGAATTAGATCGCTCTTTCTTGTCAGACTTAGAAGCGACTGGGGTCGTGATCGACGAAGTGTAGCCCAACCCATGCTTTGTTTTGCTGTAGAATTGTAGTGACTTTCCTTTTGGAGCAGGGATACGAATAGGAGTTCGCCTTCCCCTACCACCGTTGAGGCCAGTTTTGAATTTGTAGCCCCTCTTTTGAATGATGTTCTTTGATTGTTGATTGTAACGACGTAGCTGAAGTCGCCCATTATCGTCATTTTCAGCCTTGCTATCGGACGTAGCCTTTTGACTCAATCCTTTGCTAAAGAGGATAGGATGTTCATCTTTCTTCCAAGAAGGAACTAGAAAGAATGAATCTCGTGCTGGTTCAAGTGATACTTTGTCTTAGAGAGGTTGAACTGCTTCTAATGTAAGAGGTTCAAAGTTATCCAAGATTTATAGATAACATCGAGCATAATAGTTGACATCAGTATACTGCAAAGGAGATGCTACTTTATTGATAATTACATCACCATTTATAACATGGCTCTTGATCTTAGCCGATGGCTTGCTAAGATTGATGACTAGAGGTGGAGAAGGAGAAGGCTTTTTACGACGAAGGTCAATAACAAGTGGCTCAGAAGAGGTAAGCTCCCTATGCTCCATCTTTTTAGCAAGAGGATGCTTAGCATGAAAGGAGAGATGTATGGTCAGAGTTTGAGAAGATGAAGGATAAAAAGTATGTCCTTTGACCGAAATCACAAGGACATCATCTGTATTGTCCTTCTGATCTTCCTCAGTGTCCATGGCTAGTACAACTTTCATGAACTCCTCTATGTACATCATGGAGTCAGTGAAATATGCTTCGACGCCCCGAAAGGGATTAAGATCAGCCACTTCCTTTCGGACTTCTCCATTGTCATCCACATATTTGAAGCATTTGTGGAGAGTGGAGGGTACAATGTTGTATTCATGCAACCATGGTCTTCCTAACAAAGCATTGTAGGAGCCATGATTGTGAATCACATAAATAGTGACCTTTGGGCGGAGATTGCTGATTTAAACTTTCAGGCAAATCTTCTCCAGTGGTTCACTTCTCTTGGAATTAAATCCCAGAATAGCAGTGATTATTGTAGAGAGATTATGGACTGGGATCTTTATGCATCCAGTAGAGTCTTTGGCATAATGCTGAGTGTAGATCCAGGGTCAATCAGGATGCGATCGACTTTCATTGTATCGACATACCCTGTGAAATAGAGAGGTCGGTCATGTCAATTATCCTCCAGAAGCATATCATCTTATGTGAAGGTGATGTTGGGGATCAACTCCATCACACTATGACAGTAAAAACAAGCCACAGGTTCCTCCTCTGGTTTTTTAAGAAGTGCTAGACAAGCGTCAGCTTGTATAAGGGCATCGCTCAATGTTGCTCGAGTTTCCTTCGAGAGGCGAAGGAGCTCGAAGATTGATAACCTCGTCGGAGTATTGGCTAGCTGAGCTAATATGTTAAAGTTGTACGGGTTCTCAAGTCTAAGTGGTAGAGTTTTCTTTAATATTTTATCAAAATGAACTGGCTATTTGCCTTTGTCAGTCGCTGTTGGTTTGGATGGAGTCGGTTCCACTAGAGGTGATGAAGCTGACTGAACATTGACAACATGCAGAGAAGATGTTGAAGTGACATCTTCTCTGCTTTATCTTGTCCCTCTGGATAGTCTCTGAGGTAGAGTCTACCAGATCTGGTACTGGTCATGGCTTCCTCTTTTGAAGCTGGTGAGAAGGAAACCATATTGCAGTTCTTTATCCGAAGCTTGTTTTTCGAGGATTTCTTCTGAAGCGACAGAGGAATTGTCCAGAATCCTAAGCCAATACGGAACTGGTTATACTAAAGACGTAGAAAGAGAGGTATAAGGGACCCCTTTCCATCATTCAAGCCGGGGGCTTTTTGCAGATCATATCCCATCTTTGTCATCTGTTCATGGGACTGTTGACTGTATAGATGGAATGCTGGATGGTAATTGGCTTCTGATTTTGGTAGTATTATCCCAGAAGAAGAAAGTGAATTAGCTGTCGGAATGAAGGTAGCACCCAGAGGTGGAAGATGATGACCGCCTAGTGAAGTCATGTGACATAACTTGTATTTGGTTGTCTTTCTGAATTTTGTAGACGAAGCAGGCATCTCAAAATCAGCAAACAAATCAGGATGGATCCATATGATTTCCCCTTTGTCGGTTGACAGAGGGATAAGACCATCACTTTGTCCTGGTGGAAGGTTGATGATCTCTAGAGTGGCCTTCGGGATAGGGATGACTCCATCCTACACAAATTGAACAGGAATGTTGCCGAACTACAGAGAAACAACATTGGCAGTCACAGTCTTCTCATACTGCTGGAGAATGATCGTGCCGACATTAATCAGTACCTGGATCTTTCTCTTGAGCACATAATATGCCCTGGTCGGGTGTCCTATGAACCTGTGATACACACAATATTTAGGATTGTTAGTTTTACCTACTTCATCTGGTCGTTTTGGTTCGGACAGTTGAAGCTTGTTGCTTTTGATCAGACAATCAAATATGCTCATGATATCATCTTTGTCAAAGGAATATTCCTCCTTAGGATACTGTGCTCTTTGTGGAGGTACCATCGTAGTAGGTGTTGATTGACCTACATTAACAGCCAAAGCTTTTTTGCCTTTCATATTGATGGCTAAAGCTTCCTTGTTCTTGCGGTTGTTCTGATGACCACCGCTATTGGGATGTTCATCTTTGTCAAGATTAGGCATCTGGATGCCTAGTTGTTTGAACTTGTCAGCACCGTCTTCGGCTGTCCTGACACTTACTATGAACGAGACCCAATCTTGAAATTGTGTGGGTCCAGTCCACATGCTGACTATAGGTAACAAGTTTGATTTGCAAGTATTTATAGTCAGTGCATCTGGAGTACCCAGAGGCATTTTGATTGCCTCTCGACAGAAGCGCTCAATAAAATGTTCAGCAGTTTCATTAGGTCGTTGCTTGATTTTGATGAGGGCCGACATAGTCATGTCGTTTGTTCCCTCATAGAATCATTCTAGGAACATCTGCTTGAACCCTGCAAAGGAGGTTATGCAACCATCTAGCAAACTACGATACCAGGCATAAGCTGCACCCGCCAAGCACCCGATGAATATTCTAGTAAGTAGAGCATCATTTGGCTGGAGATGATCGATCATTAGCTCGAAGTGATTCAGGTACCAACTTGGAGATGATCTGCCGTCAAACAACATGATGGTTGGCGGCTTATATTTAGGTGGAAATGGGACTTCCTTCCACTCTATAGGGTAGGGTTGTTTGATCCCCAACTTCTGCAGACCGACTTTCTGCTTGAAATCTTTGAACTGGCTACGTAGAAGCTTTACTGCCTTATTTGTATCCCCTAATGCTTGGGGAGCAGTAGACTGGTTCGATGCATTAGGAGGCGGGACTGCTTGATAAGCCCCACCCCCAGCATTAGGACTTGGAGCTGGCACGATGACGTTATGAGGAGATTGTACCCCCAGACCGGTGTTAGCAGGGGCTGATGCTGCAATGTGTTCTTGGGTTGGAACTGGATTCACAACCGGTGGAACAGTATGTTGTGCCATAATCACAGTATGTATACTCGCCATCATTTTGGCCATGTTCTTTAAAGTATCCTCTAAAGCGGCGATCCTCTGCTCATGACTGCCGGAGCTGGATGCATCTTATTCTTCATTGGTGACATAGGCAGTTATTTTTCGGGCCACCGAAGAAGAGCTGGGGGAAAAGATGGTCCGTTCAGAGCCTTCACTATCGGCATCGAAGTCATGCAAGGAACCACCTCCAGGATGAAGAATGGAAAGATTCCTTTGATTGAGGAAATCTTGGTTATGATCAAGAAGATTCAATTGACTGATTATTTCTTGGTCGGAAGGGAGATTCCTTTGACCGATTGTCTCTTGGTCGGAAGGAAGATTCCTTTGACCGATTGTCTCTCGGTCGGAAGAAAGATTCCTTTGACCGATTGTCTTTCGGTTTCTTGATCTGGTATGTCGATAGACTCCTTTGTCGGAATCACGAATCCGATCAAGGTATTGTTGACTAGGGTTGCGGGCTGCATTACGTGTTGGATATTTTCTACCCCTAGTGCTTCGAGATGTCATATTGACTGAAGCATACAACAATTTATCTTCATCCACCATCATAAGTTCAGCAGTCCGAGTGTAATTCAAACGATCGAAGACAGACCGTTTAGCTGACTGGCAGCAACATTTGATCACTACTTCGTGGTGGTGATTACAGTGATGTTCTTAATCCGAAATTATAGATAGACGATACAGTCTTACGATCTTCCACTTTTGTATAAGAAATTCACGGAGATCTGTTACAGTGACAGGATAAGGAGAAGTCGGAGGTACATATTCCTTGATGATATTAGGAATATGATTTCGGTTCTTGAGGTACCCTGTTCCCTGTGTGTACAGAGAAGTACTGACTTCATTAGCATAGGTAAGAGGATTCTTGATTCGAGAAACTCCCCTTGTGCGCAACTTGGCAGGTGGTATAAGTTGTTCTTGATGCATGTTTGATATTGTTCTGTACTGGTTAAGGTAGGTACGTATGTCAGGGTTATGTGCCACTTGACTACCTGTCTGAGACACCTTCAATTTACCCTGCTTTGTTATTAAAATATGCATGGTGGGCAGATCTTGGCACTGGCTTGACTGGCACTGGCCATGAGAAATGGGAAGGATGCCATATTGTTCTGCGCACCATTTTTCAGTATGTTTGGCATGACGCAATTGAGCAGCAGAAGATGGACATCGAGCAAAATGTAGTCTCTTGGCATTGATTTGACTGTCTTTGCCAAGAAGAGTAGGCTCTCTACTCAAAAGCATTCTTGCATTGACTGGCACAGGGGCACAATCAGATGCGTTTTCTACCAAGTCCAGGACTGGAGAATGATAAGGAAAGGCCATAGGGCGCTTTCCTTTGTTCCGCACAGGGGCAGAAGTTAGTAATTTCTCCACCAAGTTTAGAACTGAGAAGAAAAAAGAAGTGGCCTGATAGCATTGTCTCCTAATTAGCGCCTGAGTATTGGTTGGCGCACCCTCCACCGAGTTTAGAACTGGAAAGAAAGAAGGAGTGGCCTGGCGGCACTGTCTCTTGATTGGCGTCTGAGCATTGGTTGGCGAACCATCCATCGAGTTTAGAACTAGAAGGAAAGAAGTAGTGGACATACGGCGCTGTCCTTTGATTGGCGCCTGAGCATTGATTGGCGCACCCTCCATCGAGTTTAGAACTGGAGAGGAAAAAGGAGTGGCCTGGCGGCACTGTCCCCTTATTGGAGCCTGAGTATTGGCTTGAGCGTTCTACCAATTTCAGAATTGGTGAGGAAGGAGAAGTAGTTACAGATCTTTTCTCCATGATTGGCGCAGCAACAGTGATTGGTGCACTGGAGGACTTTGGAGTCCAGATGGCGCACACCTTGTTCTTGGCAGCAACAGTGGTGCGCTTGGCATCCCCTGCGCTAATTATTGCTTCTTAGGTAGTTTGGTCGACTTTCACAACCAATGTTTTCTACGTCATTCCGACCGACGCAATATCGTATTGAGTTGTCACTTTCTCGTCAGAGGAGAAAGTCGTCCACAGCAGAGTCCCTATTTTGTTTGTAAAAAACAAAAGTGTTCCTTTACAAACTAGAAAAAAAAAGTACAAGAGTACAATTGATTTCTGGGAAAGTATAACTATAGGAATCTGATCAGAAGATGATCACTTTATCCCTTGGACGATGCGATGTCGAAGAACAAAGCCTTTGGAGAGTGCTACAGCAAGTGCTCAGGAGATTATGATCATTAGTTATGCTTTGCAAGTGATTTAAAACTCTGTTTATAGAGTTCTAGAGATAACTGTTAAGTAGTTATCTTGATTGGCGCACACTGCAATTGGTGCGCCATTCATCCTTTGGCACGAACGATTAGTTTAACTGCTTAGACGAGTGGCATGTTGTGATTGATATGCGCTTGTTCATGGACAGTCTCTCCAACATGTTCTTCGAGATTAGTAGCATGTGTGCCACGTAATCTAAAGATGGCCACATGGCGGGTAGTGCCACTTGTTGCATGGCGCCATCTGATGGTTGGCGCCACTTGAAGATCTGAATGCTGGCGCTTCTTATGAGTAGCGCACGGTGTTGAGTGCATTTTTTGGCTTCTACAGTTATAGAAGCTGAAGTCAAGAAGCTCATCGCCTGCGGCTTCGTTAGGTAAGAATAGCATCCCGACTAGGTGGCTAATGTCGTCCCGGTTATGAAGAAAACATAAAATTCGAGTCTGTATCGACTTCAGAGACCTCAGCACAGCTTGACCCGAAGACTAGTTTCCTCTCCCAATCACCGATATCATGATCGACAATACCTGTGGGTTCAAACGAATGTCTTTTATGGATGGATTCTCTGGTTATAATCAGATCAAAATGAATCCTGAAGACAAAAAACATACGTCCTTCCGTACTCCTCTTGGAGTCTACTGCTATACAGTCATGCCATTCGGTCTTAAGAATGCTGGTGCTACCTATCAGCGGGCTATGAGTACTATTTTCTGTGAACTTATGAAAAATAATCGAATGTTATGTCGACGATATTGCTGTCAAGAGTCATTTAAAGGAAGATCACATCCATGATCTGAAGACTATCTTTGACCTAATGTGTCAACATCCACTCAAGATGAGTCCTACTAAGTCATTCGTGGGTGTCTCTAGTAGAAACTTTTCCAAATTCGTATCACCTCTAAGGGTATACACGATGACCCCGATAAAGTCGAAGCCATTCAAGAGATGCGTCCTCCACTTAACCTAAAAGTGGTACGAGGATTCCAAGGACTACTTGCCTATATCAGGAGATTCATCTCAAATGTTTTTGGACGCTACAGACCGTTCAATCAGTTAATGAAGAAAGGTGTATCTTTCTTTTGGACTTATGAATGTCAGCAAGCATTTTACGATATTAAGCGGTACTTGATGAACCCTCCAGTCCTAGTTCCTCCAATCATAAGAAAACCCTCCTTGATGTATGTTCGATCAATGGATCATTCTCTTGGTGCCCTCCAAGCTTAGAAGAACAATGAGGGCCATGAGCAAGCAATCTACTACCTCAATCGCATAATGATCGATGTTGAACACCGATACAGTCAGTAGAAAAATAATGTTTAGCCTTGAGGTAAGCAATCCAGAAGATACGTCACTATATCACGGGTCAAACCATCCATGTTATTTCCAGAGTCAATCCTCTGCAAGTCCTGATGAACAAGCCTAGTATACTCAATTTTTGGTTTGCTACCTGGGCGATGTTGTTAGCGTAGTATGATATGCTCTATGTCCCGTAGAAGTCTGTCACGGGTCAAGCCCTAGCTGACTTTTTGGATGCTCATCCAATTCCTGAAATTTCAAATCTTTATGATGAGATTTTCGAAGAAACTCTAGAGTCTAACACGACTTCAGCAGGAGTACCTGCTTGACGTCTATTCTTTGATGGTGCATCCAAAATCAGATCCAATGGTATCATCATAGCTGGAGTTGGAGTTGTCCTCGTATCTCTAGAAGGGCTAGTCATTCAGAGAGCCTATTCTCTAGATGAGCCATATTCTAACAATGTTGCTGAATACAACGCCTTGCTCATCGGTATCCAGTTAGCTAAACAGTTAGATATTGATTATCTTGAAGTATATGGAGACTCTAAACTGCTTGTCAACTAGGTTAGAATTACGTATGAGGTCTGGCACCAAGACCTCATACCCTATCTAGAGGCATATGTTAAACTTTATATATCATTTCAGGGTTTTATATTGATCATGTACGTCGAGAGTGTAATATGGATGCCGATGCACTCGCTAATCTAGCAGTAGGACTAGCCGTTCCTGTGAAAGGGCAACAATTAATCGTCATCACTAATCGAGAATTATCCTATGTCGAGAATAATTTAAATATTGAATTCAGTAATACGGTCAAAATTTGCTCTACTAGTGAGGATTGGAGGACTCCATTCATCGACTTTGCAGTACATAACATCTTACCAGAAGACCCTAAAAAAGCAACGACAATTCGTCGTCGGTCACTCCAATTCTATTAGAATCATTCTTCCAAGACACTCTACCGTCGATCTTTTGACGGTATACTTCTGTGTTGCCTCGCGGGTGATGAAGAAAAATGGATACTGCGTGAACCTCACGATGGTGTCTACAGTGCATATCAGCCTGGTCCTAAGCTATAGGACCGTATTAAGACGCATGGGATACTATTTGTCCACTGTGGTGCCAGATACAATTGAATACGCAAAGAAATGCATTGTATGTCAAACCCATACATATTTCATCCATCAACCGTCAGAATTCTTACATCAAACAATAGCATCCTGGCCCTTTGAAGCTTGAGGCATGAATGTCATTGGTCCTATTAATCCACCATCATCTCGAGGATATCGGTTCATCTTGGCTATAACCGATTACTTCTCAAAATGGGCAGAAGCTATTCCCCCACTGAAGTCAAGAAAAGAAATGTCATCAGCTTTACCAAGCACCACGTGATTTATTGATTTGGCGTTCCTCGAAGAATCATTCACGACAACGGACGTCAATTTATAGGTCAAGCATTTACTCGATTTTGTAATGACACTCGAATCAACATCATTGCTTCTACAGCTTATAATTCTTCAGCCAACGGTTTACCAGAAATATTCAATAAAACAATCATCAAGTTTCTCAAGAAGTTCGTTTCTGCTAATAAACGCAATTGGAGTGAAAAGCTTGGAGAATGCCTATGGGCGTATCGTACTATTGTATGTAACCCAACTGGTTGTACACCCTTCTCTCTAGTGTACGGATGTGAAGCTGTCTTACCGTTGGAGATTCAAATTACATCCCTGAGAAAAGCTATCGCCAACGAACTAATAGTAGAAAATAATGATCGCCTTCAACTTTAAGAGCTCGAAGCACTCGATGAGAAACGGTTGCTAGTTCAACAACAAATTGAGATATATCAAGTCCGTATCTTAAAAGCCTTCAACCGTAAAGTCAAAGTACGAGTCTTTCAAAAGGGTGACCTAGTCCTTACTGTCAGACGTCCTATGACTATGACGCACATGAGTAAAGGCAAGTTCGAGCCAAAGTGAGGAGGGCCCTACGTCGTAAGTAAAGTTTTCTCTTACAGAGGTTATCAGTTGACCGAGATGGATGGTCAAATAGCTATGATGTCTATCAATTGCAAATTTCTAAAGAAATACCATGTTTGAATCTATTTATTATATTTTCTAACAAAATATTGTACATACACAATCTTCGAATTATTATCTTTTATTCATTTTCTTCATGAATAAATCCATAGATAATAAGTCCTACAAAAATCTCCAGTAGAGTCTAACTCAGATCTTATGGTATATCCTCAAAAGATTAACTCATAATATCTACCACAATATATTATCACAACATCATCTTTTGAAACCCAGTCGTTTTAAAAGATATTTTATTCTTGAACCCCAGTTGGATTAAGAATAGTCAACAGATATAAGAATTCACGTCCACATCACCTCTGAATTCTATTGTTTGTATCGACGACTTGTCATGTCCCACATTATCTCTGATAAAGTTGTCCCAAAAATAATATCACATCAAGTTATATTCTGTTACGTCCACATTACCTCTAACAGTTATAACAGGTGATGCTATTCTCAAGAAATACGTCACGTCCAGTACCCCTGAATGTATTTCTACACTTCTATCTATTGCTTGTGTCTCAAACAGGTACATAATAAGTAATAGAGTCACAAAACCAACAACTTTTCATTTTATTTCATTTTAAATCTTGAGAACACAAAATATTATATTTTTCAAAATGTGATAAAGATAGTTCAAAAAGATTATTACATTCATTGTGGAGGCGGAGTGCCGAGGTCAAAAATCTTCTTTAAAGCTTCAGCACGTTCCACTATGGTAGCAAAAACTCTTTCTCTGGGTAAGTTCCTCCTAAACTCTGGTGTTAATGGCTGGATCGACAAGATATGATGTTCTGTAGGAACAAATTGTAAAGAGCAATACTCTAGAGGGGGGGGGGGGTGAATAAAGTAGGCAGCAAAAATTAGCTAATTAAAAATATTAGCAGCAAGATCACAGATAATATATCACAAGTAAATAAAAAGCCAAGATCAGAAAGGAAACGCAAATACGACGATGTATACTGGTTTCCCTCTTGTGAGGACTATTCCAGTCGGAAGAACTCTAGCTTCCAGTTGAATCCACTATGTAAAAATACTGCAAGTTTTCATCCGAAGTCCTTGCAACTTCTACAATGCAAGCTTTGATCCGAAGTACTCAACCAACTTCAATTGTGAAGTGTCTTTCTTCTATCAAGCCTCTCATTACAATCACTCCGAAACTTCTAGACCGTACCGTACTGGCAAAATCGACTAGAAGATTGTCACTGGCTTGGGATTTAAAAATGAATAGCTCAGAATACTTTGGAAGAACGTATTAGGCTTAGAAAGGTGAATCAGTGAGTTGAAATGATTGAAATCATTCTCTATTTATAGATTTTCCAAAGTCAGAACTCTGACAGAATTCAGACAGAATTCGGGCAAAACTCTTGAGAGAATCTCGGCAAATACTCGTTGCATCCGTAATAGCAGGATGACCAAGTTCAAAATCCAACGTCCACTAACCGAACTCGAGCCTAATTCTGTTGGACTTCTGTTAGGGTTTCTGCAAATTGGTTTTTAGAATTTTTGAAAAGTCAAACAGTTAGGAAGTAGTTTCGACTTTTGTAAGTGTCACGACCCGCACCCAGTGTAAGGGTACAAGACGTGGGTATGTCCAGCCCACGTCGCAGTGTCGGCGGTAGAACGCTGTCCTAAGTCACGACATCTAACACAACTAGAATATGCTCCGAAAGGAGAATAATATAATAAGTAAACTCAATCACAACTAAGATAGAAGAAGATAGGATAATCTCAACAGAGAGTCACAATATGAATGATAATCCCGGTGTAAACCAGACCATAATAATATCTCAATACAAACATAGTGTCTCAACAACTAGATAAGATATGAGTCTAATCTAACTCATGGCAAGTCCTCAGCGACTACTGGATCCTGCTGAGGGTCCAGGTCACCTGTGTCAACTAGGCCTGCTCTATAGTAAGTGTCGCAGCAATCCTTATCATCTGTAATATTTCAACAGGTCCAGTTAGGACAGGAATGAATACATATCTCTCACACAGATCATAACATGAAAGAAAATATGAAATAATCTATAGAATAATATACATGAACTGCTGATAAAGAAATGAGAGTATAAAAGAGAACATGATATATGAAAATAGATATACATGATATAGTAAGAGAATTGAACTAACTACGTGGTGTAGAGCACAATCTAGTTATGTAAACTGGCTTAGGTTATACATGACTTAAATCTAGTTTTGGAGTTGTACATGAAATGGGTGTAGATCACATAACCAACTAAATACTCCCCCTGCCCCAATCAGTACACAATGATCTGTCCAGGTTATGTTATTGCACATGAAAGTAGTATGTCACATGGATAGCTAGTCCACATGCATACTGGGTTATACATGAAGGCTCACATGATCATGACTGTACATGAATGTCACATGAGTATACATGAATAAATACGAATACAAAGAGTAGACGATGCACACGATAAAGTACATAAAAATAAAATACCCGATGTATCTGAGGGGATAACATCGCATGAAGAGATCCATATAGTACTAATCCGTGATAATATCGTGACAACAACAAGTAAACTATTCTATAACAAGTAAATATGTCCAAGCAAGAACGAAACGGTCAGAGAATGTACTCGCCTGGCAATCCAAGCTGCTAATGAGGAAGTGTGACTGAACTGGAGCAATATAATCCTATTTTAAATAACCACAAGTCACAACAAGGTCTAAAATATCGTAAGAAAAGCCTACAATATTCTAGGTCCTTCTATGTCAAAGTCAACCCTTGGTCAACTCTGGTCAAACCTGGTCAACTTTGGTCAAACCTGGTCAACTGAAGGTCAACTAGTCCGTTTACTAATTTTTATGTCACGCGCAAGTTTTTAAGTCATTCTAAGTTCATTTGAGTCGATTTAGATCAAGTTTGACCCAAAGTTAACTTTTGTCAATTTGGTCAACTTGTCGGTCGACTCGGCCATTCTAGGCTCCTTGGGTCAATCCTACTCTGGCTTAATACTCTCTAGGTCACATTCACAAGAAAACAATTACATACATATATATATATATATATATATATATATATATATATATATATATATATATATATATATATATATATATATATATATATATATACATTCATTCTAAGTGATATATCTACATATATATACACACATATAAATATAAACATACATACACACATATACCTAGCTTGTAAAGAGAGATTGTGTGTGTGTGAATGAAGAGCTGCTGCTAGGGAGGTTACAATTCTAAGAATAAATGATCATATATACCACTATACAATTATATCATATATATATATATATATATATTTTTTCTTATATATATATTTTTTTTTCTTATGTATATATATATTTTTTTTTCTTATACATATATATATATATATATATATATATATATATATATATATATATATATATATATATATATATATATATACATATATACACAATTTATTTAAAGAGACTTTATATATATGCATAATCTATTATATACACATATGTATAAAGGAGAGAAAATATTGGGTTTACAAAGGAAAAAATGAGTTCAGACCTGGGATTGATCTAGCTCGACAAAACTCATCAAAATACATATACATATATATATTTATAACATATCTATATACATATGTATTTTATATATATATATATATATATATATATATATATATATATATATATTATATATATATATATATATATATATATATATATATATATATATATATATATATATATTTATATATATATATATATATATATATATATAATATATATATATATATATATATATTTTATCTATATATATATAAAAATATATATATATATATATATATATATATATATATATATATATACATATACATAGGTAATTGGATATAATTACATATATGATGGAAATAATTGGAAATAAAATAGGGACTCAAACCCATAAGTCCAGAATTTTAATACCTTCCTATAAACTCAGAAATTATGAATCAAAACTCAGCAATTTGAAATATCAACTAAAAATTCAATAATACATATATATATAAAACCCAAAAATCAATCCATTGCCCAAAATGCAATATACACATTTATAATCCGTGAAACTTGGCAAACACGAAGGTATCTATGTGTGTGACGTGTTCAGGTACACATGGGGTCGAACCCGTGTCTGTATCGTGTCCACAGAGTGAGTATCGAAAAACCCGTTACGCGTGTCAAATGAATCGGTGCGAATTCGATTTCTCGCTCGATTCCGAACCGATTCTCGTGAAACTTCACGTACACCTAGGCTAACACATCCCCGACCTACTAGCTAATTTACCGTACGGCTAAGTGTCGTGTCCGGTGCACACTAAGCCCGTGTCCACACGCGGCCTGTGTGCGTGCGCACAGAACAGTACACAGCATAGTGCACGCGGGACGACGAGTCTAGGGACTCGTGTGTCCCACCATACGTGTCATGGTCATGTCCTAGGATAGGCTAGGTATAGGGCTACACGTAGGATACCCTAAATCGTGTCCACGTGTCCACACGAGTCGGCACGAAGGCCGTGTCAGCGACGGCTGCGCGCACGCGCGTACGCGTGCGGACCCGTGCAGTTGCGTTTACTCCCTCGACACGATACGAAGTCGAGCAAGGCTTGGGGGTTGACATGTCAGTCATTGCCCCCTCCTCCACGCCAAGTGGCATGCGACCACGTGGCCTGTGTCGCACGAAAACAACATGCCACAGTAGGACACGCACGCGACCACGTGTGCAGCATGTTCGTGTCCTGTTTGGACACAGACAAGAGCCCGATTCGTGTCGAAAACTACAGGGTCGGGATCCTTATGTCTAGGGCTATCAAAATATATAAATAGATTCAAAAAATAACAAGTTTCGATCCATTGGGTAACTACGTCGAATACCTATGTTGGAACGTCGATACGTGTCTGATACGCATATCGAACGGACACGAAATCAAATAAAACTAAACCTACAGGTCAAAGGTACCTAGATGCATGCTATCATGAGGAAAAATTAGAAAAAATATTGCTAGAACATGGTTTACCTATTAAGAGTCAGAATCTCAATGAAAAGTGACTCCTCGAGCACTCCGACGATCGATTTCTTCCGAGCAAATGCCTCCAACTCCTTGCTAGCAGTGCTCCAGCAAGTTCTCCTCCTCCTTACGGTCGCAACACAATTTGTTTGGCACGAATCAGATGCCGGAAGAGAAAGTTAGGGTTTTGAAGGGGATTAGAAACTAGGGTTTTCTATTAGATCTAATGGAGGCTATGGGATTCTTCACAAATGAAGAGTGGCTGCTGAATTTCTTGGCCGGCCATGCTAGGGGATATTAGGGTTATGTTAAGTCATGTGCCAAGCATCCCTAGGTTACTACAAAGCCCAATAACAAAAAGCTAAAAAGGCTTATAAATAATAGCTTAAAAATCACTAAACAATTCTAGAAAATAGGTAAAAAATCTAAATTAATTCTAACAAGTCTATAATGAACCTAAATCACATGACTAGGCTTTTAACATGGTTGACTAAGGTTATACCATCTAGGTCCTATCAATGCACCAATCAAACACACAACAATCAATTTAATTTGTAATTAAATAATAATAAAAATACACAAAAACTAAAATACCCTTAATTAGAGAAAGTGAGTGTGACAAATCTACCCTCCTTGAAATAATTTTGTCCTCGAAATTAAAGACAGCTGGATGAATGAGAAGAATAGAAAAATCATACCTCAAAACTGAAAAAGATAAGGGTATTACTCGTGCATCTCATCCTCCCTCTCCCAGGTAGACTCACCTGGAGAGTGATGCCTCCAAGCTACGCAAACCAAGGGTATCGTCTAGTTCCTCAGCACCTTCTTCCGTCGATCTAGAATCTCTACAGGCTGCTCTGGATAACTAAGAGTAGGGCCCACCTCAATCTCGGAATGATCTTGTACATGGCTGGGATCCGCCATATACCGCCTCAACTACGACATGTGAAATACATTGTGGACTCCCTCTAATACAGGGAGCAAATCCAGTCTGTATGACACGTCACCGACTCTTTCATTGATAACGAAAGGACCGATGAAATACGGACTAAGCTTTCCACCTCCACCAAAGCAAATAGTTCCACACGTCGGAGATATCCTCAAGAACACCAGATCTCCAACCTAGCACAAACATGGTCTCAACTTAACTATAACAATCACATGATCAAACAAAATCATAAAACAACAAGATTCTAATCCTAAACTAAGCTGTACCTCGAACTGCAAAGGTCTTCGGTGGCTATTGGCCCAATGCCACTGTCTGTCCTGCGCCACACGAAGTCGATCTCCGATGAACTTCACCTTCTTGGCTGCGTCAACAACCATCTTAGATCCTAATAAAGCTCGCTCTCCAACATGAGCCCAAGACAATGGTGTACGACATCTCCGTCCGTACAGTGCTTCGAATGGTGACATCCCAATGCTGGCCTAAAAACTATTATTGTATGCAAACTCCACTAAGTGCAGGTGATCCTTCCAAGATTCTTCAACATCCAGAACACAAGTCTGCAGCATGTCCTCGAGTGTTTAAATAGTCCTCTCTGACTGTCCGTCCATCTGAGGGTGGTATGTAGTACTAAATTTGAGCTGAGTGCCCAAACTAGTCTGCAGACTCCGCCAAAAATGGGAAGTAAAGCGACTATCCCGATCCGAGATAATGCTCACCGGAACTCCGTATATCCTGACGTACCCACTTAAATGGCAAAAAGTAGGCTGATTTGGTCAACCTGTCTACGCTGATTTGCTCCTGGTGAACGCAACAATCCAGAAACAAAGTCCATCATGATGTGCTCCCACTTCCACTCCGGAATGGGCAAAGGCTGTAACAGTCCTCCTGGTCTCTGTCTCTCTGTCTTTACCTACTGACAGAATAAACATCTGGCTATGAAGCGTACTACCTCCTACTTCATCCTATACCTCTATACATGCTCCTTTAGATCCCTATACATCTTGTTGGCACCTGGATGCATAGCTCCCGAAGCTCTCCGCTAGGCACACACAGTCTGGAACTGTACCTCAATGTACCGTCCTCTACAATGATAAACTCATCATCCACCAATCCTGCTCGAACCTACTCTCGGATACACCACAGAGTAACATCATCGAACTCAGCTGACTTGATCCTCTCTATCAAGTCCGACTGAATCTGAAGGTCCCACATCTATATCTGAACTCCTGGCACAATCACCTCGATCCCCAGGCTCTCCAAATCTGCTAACAAGTGACGATCCATCGTCAAACATATAGCTACTGGATACCTACTCAAGGCATCGACAACCACGTTGGCCTTTCCTGGATGATATTGTAATGAAATATCGAATTCCTTCATCAACTTCAACCATCTGTGCTGCCTCATATTGAGCTCTTTCTGTGTAAACATATACTTCAAGCTCTTGTGGTCTGTGAAGATCTCCACACGCTCTTCGTATAGATAATACTTCCATAACTTAAGAGCAAAGATAACTGCCGCTAACTCTAAATCATGGGCAGGGTAGTTTTTCTCATGCGGGCGTAATTGTCCGGATGCATAAGCAATCACCTTCCCATGCTGCTGCAAGATAACCCAAACCCTTTCCTGAGGCGTCACTGTAGATACTGAACCCGCCTGATCCTGATGGCAATATCAAAATTGGGGCTGTCGTCAGTCGCTTTTTTAACTCATCGAAAGCAACCTGACACTCCTCTGACCAGATAAACTCTGTGTCCTTTCGGGTCAGCCTAGTTAATGGCTCTGCAATCCGGGAGAAATCCTAAACAAACCTCCTGTAGTATCTTGCCAATCTCAGAAAACTACTGATCTCTGTAATTGAACTCGGTGCTGTCCATGCCTCAACTGCTCTAATCTTCTTCGGGTCAACTGAGATCCCATCTCCGGTCACAGCATGACCTAGGAAATCAACTTGTTCGAGAGCTTGCCGTAAAGCTGCTCCTTCCTGAGAGTCTCCAGAACCACTCTCAAATGCTTCTCATGCTCCTCTGGGATCTTCGAATACACCAAGATGTCGTCGATGAACACCACCATGAACTTGTCCAAGTACTGGTGGAACACCTTGTTAATCAAGTTCATGAACACCGTCGGGGTATTAGTTAACCCAAACGACATCACCATGAACTCAAACTGGCCATACCATGTCCTGAATGCTATCTTCGGAATATCCTCCTTCTTCACCTTCACTTGATGGTAACTTGACCTCAGATCAATTTTAGAGAATACCTTCACTTCGCTCAACTGATCGAACAGATCATCGATCCTCGGCAGCGTGTACTTATTCTTGATCGTGAGGTTGTTGAGTGCCCTGTAAAAGATACACATCCGTACCGACCCATCCTTCATCGGTACAAAGAGTACTGGTGCACCCTACGGTGAAGAACTCGATCGGATGAAGCCTTTGTACTGTAACTCATCCACCTCCTTCTTAAACTCTACAAGCTCGCTATTGTTCACTCTATAGACATGCTGAGATATCGGCTCTGAGCCGGGCACCAAGTCTATAGAGAACTCCAATCTTTGTCCAGAGATAACCCTGGCAACTCCTCCGAAATACATCCATAAACTCAGCTATCAATGGATATGGCACGCTCTACTCCTCTGCTGAAACTCCACAGAAAACTTTGCTGCTCTGCTTCGCCTCCTGACTGGTGAACTCAAACTCTGGCTCTCCTAGCACTTTGAAAAGAACTCTACCGCCTCGACAATCTATACTGGCATGGTGTCTGCTCAACCAATCCATACCGAATACAATATCATAGTTCGATAATGGCATTACGAGCAGACTCACATCCAGTTCTCGGCCTCCTAAAACTACTCTTCGATCCTTGCTAACATCACGGATGAGGATAATACCACCCCTAGTCGTGATCTTGCAAGTCCTAGGCAATGGTTCAAAAGAAAGCTGATGTTTAACAGTAAATGATACAGACACAAAGCTATGGGAAGCACCCGAATCAAATAATACGAATGCGGGAAAAGAGTCGATAAGAACAGAACCTGCTATAAGATCTCCTACTAGCTCGGACTCCTCAGCTGCTGTGGCAAAAGCTCGACCCTGCTGGCCTCCTCTGGTCTGCTGCTGCTACTAGATATACTTCTGCTGCTGGGTCGACAATGGTCCCTTCTGCTGTCCTGCCGGTGTCTCGGCTCCTACTCCCTGAGCTGTACGTCCCGCAGCCATGGGACAATCCCTCAACTGTTGCTCTTCTGTACCACAAAGTAGGCACTTGCCTAGCATCTTGCTGCACTCATTCTATATATGTCCTGGCTTCTTGCAGAAAGTGCAACTGATGGCCTGCTGCTGTCTAGGTGCTTACTGAAACTGCTTCGGCTGAAAAGGCTTCTGCTGATGCTGATGCTGCTGATAATGAGGCCTCTTTGCTGGGCCCCCACTGCCACTGGCTCTATGTGAATCACGACCTCTCTTCGTCTTCAGTTCATGGTCGTCCTCTGCTGCCATAGCTTCCATCAAAATCTCCTCAAAAGTAGTATTTCTGTTGCTCTTGGTCAAGGACTTGACTTCCTTAACCAAGCCCTTCCTGAACCTCCTAGCCTTCGTTGTCTCACTAAGGCCCTCCACAAATCTGCCCAGGCAGTAGAACTCTCCGGCGTACTCCTCTACCGTCTAGTTCCTCCAAACCAGGTTCTCGAACTGCGTTTCCAAAGCTCCAAGTGCTGTATCGGAGAAGAACTTCTCCTTAAAAAGCTTCTTAAAAGCCTCCCTAGTCTGCCCCTCTGTACCAACCCTGGGGTCTGTCTGGTACCAAGTGTGGACAAGGTCCTACATCTGACTGTCCGCTGCTTCTACCTAAATCCTAGCTGGTATCTCCGCGAGACGAAAGATCTTCTCTATATGCTCGATCCAGTCGTCGGCATATAGGATACCCTCGGAACCCTTGAAGTCTCGCGACCGTATCTTCGGAAAGTCCTGGATGCCTGGAGTCCTTGACTGGTATGGCTGAATCTGTCCTTCTTGTGGTTGGGCAGCCACCTTCTCTACTGCTACCATGGCTAGCTGATGGGCATTGTCAATGCCTTGTCTCATATCCTCCGCCTGGCATCGCTGAGTCTCCATCATCTGCTGCATGAAGACGAAGAATTGTGCCATATCAATTATCCCCTGAGGCGGTGGTGGTAGCATCCCCTGAACTCCTGGGGTAGTCCTCGGAACCGGTGGAGGAGCACCTCCAAAAGTTACAGACGGCCCCACCTGAGCTGGAACAGAGGTACTGTGGTCCCAGGGTCCTGCTGAGTCGGACGAGAAGTGGCAGACCTCTCAACGGTATCCCTCAGGCCAGAGCGTTGCGATCGTGTCTCCACCATCCTAAGACAGATCAAGCAAGGAACCAATTACTGAAAAAGAAGCGATATAATCAATGGAGGACAGTTTGTTTTCAAAAGAAGATAATTAGCAGCAAGAATTAGATAAAATTTTCCTGAGTGATTGAGTACCTTAATTTATATCCTATTTCCTACTGCAGGCTGTAGTGATACTCTAGTTCGAGTACCACTACGAAATTGTACTAGTTGCGACTGATAGGATCTGCACGGGCCACCACTAAAAACGTATCACGGCCCCCATCCCAGTTTAAGGACACGAGACATGGGTACGTCCAGCCTACGCCGCAGTGACTGCGGTAGAATGCTGTCCTAAGTCACCACATCTAACACAACTAGAATATGCTCCGAAAGAAGAACAATATAATAAGTAAACTCAATCACAACTAAGTTGGAAAGAAGATAGGATAATATCAACAGAGAGTCACAATATGAATGATAATCCCGGTATAAACCACACCATAATAATATCTCAATACAAACATAGTGTCTCAACAACTAGATAATATATAAGTCTATCTAACTCATGGCAAGTCCTCAGCGACTATTGGATCCTGCTGAGGGTCCAGGTCACCTGTCAACTAGGCCTGCTCCATAGTAAGTGTCGCAGCAATCCTCATCATATGTAATATTTAAATAGGTCCAGTCAGGACAGGAATACATATCTCTCACACAGATCATAACATGAAAGGAAATATGAAACAAGCTATAAATAATATACATGAACTGCTGATAAAAAATGATACTGTAAAAGAGAACATGATATATGGAAATAGATATACCTGATATAATAAGAGAACTGAACTAACTACGTTGTCTAGAGCACAATATGGTTATGTACACTGGCTTAGTTTATACATGACTTAAATCTAGTTTAGAGTTGTACATGAAAATGGTGTAGATCACATAACCAAATAAATACTCCTCCTACCCCAATCAGTACACAAGGATCTGTCCAGGTTATGTTATTGCACATGACAGTAGTGTGTCACATGGATAGCTAGTCCACATGCACACTGGGTTATACATGAAGGCTCACATGATCAAGAGTGTACATGAATGTCACATGAGTATACATGAATAAAGAATACAAAAAGTAGAAGATGCACACGACAAAGTACATGAGCACAATATACCCGATGTATCCGGGGGATAACATCGCATGAAGAGATACATATAGTACTAATCCGTGATAATATCGTGACAGCAACAAGTAAACTAGTTTATAACAATAAATATGTCCAAACAAGAATAAAATGGTCAGAGAATGTACTCGCCTGACAATCCAAGCTGCTGATGAGGAAGTGTGACTGAACTTGAGCAATAATCCTATTTTAACAACCACAAGTCACAACAAGCTCTAAAATATCATAAGGAAAGCCTACAATACAATTCTACATAATTCTAGGTCCTTCTAGGTCAATGTCAACCCTTAGTGAACTCTGGTCAAACCTGGTCAACTGAAGGTCAACTAGTCCGTTTACTAATTTTTAGGTCAAGCGCAAGTTTTCAAGTCATCCTAAGTTCGTTTGAGTCGATTTGGATCAAGTTTGACCCAAAGTTGACTTTTGTTAATTTGGTCAACTTGTCGGTCGACTCGGCCATTCTAGGCTCTTCGAGTCAATCCTAATCTGGCTTAATACTCCCTAGGTCACATTCACAAGCGAACAATTACATATTTATATATTACATTCATTCTAAGTTATATCTACATATAATACACATATATAATATAAACATACATACACATATACCTAGCTTGTGAAGAGAGATTGTGTGTGTGTGTGAATGAAGAGTTGTTGTTAGGAGGGTACAATTCTGAGAATAAATGATCATATATACCACTATACA